>JASTWF010000095.1:172500-290000 GCA_030390025.1 Squalus acanthias
TCAACTGTCTCATGCTTACTCGAAGCATGCTGCCAGAACCACGGAGGGAAGGAGGCTAACTAACAGACCTCCGCTATTCCTAGCTTTTCACTATTAAAAAAATACTCCAATCTATGCTTTTTTGGTCCACATTTACCTGCATTGAAATCCATCAGCCACAGTTCTGCCCACGCACTTAATCTATCGATGTCTCTTTGTAATTTTATGCTCCTGTCTACACTGTTGCTTAAGTAGTGTGGACGGGAGCGTAAAATTACAAAGGGACATTAATGATCAGCCAACCTGTTGCAGTCATGACTGGAACTGCGGACTGCTGCCACTGGATGGCACTGCAGAGCCCAATACTGACAGCATCACTGGGCTGCATTTTAACTCTGCAACGCATTTGGAGTGGGGCGTTGGTATCACGTGGGAAACCTGGAAGTAAGCACAGTGTGTCTCTCAGTGGCTTTTTAACCCAACCAGTGCATTACCATATCATTTCTGGGTTTCCCGACCGATTAGCCTGAGTGGGCATGATGACCCGCATTTGTCAATTTCAACTCCAGTATATAAAGGCACACTCCAAATGTGCAATTTGATGAAGTTTGGAGCTGGGAGCACAATAGAAGGAATTGGCAGAATGGAGTCCAGACGTTCATTGGCTGCACCTCGTTTTAGTGATGCCTCCCTGGATGTGTTGCTGGGGGCTGTAAGGGCCCGCTGGGAGATACTCGTTCCTACTGACAGGAGGAAGAAGTCTGCAGGTGAAACAAAGAAGGTGTGGCTGGAGGTTGCCCATGAGGTCAGCAGCAGGAGCGTGGTGCTATGCTCGTGGATTCAATGCTGAAAGCGGTTTAATGACCTAAGTAGGGCAGGAAAGGTTAGTACAGTGGCACATTCACCTACATCCTGATGTGCGTATCACCCCAACCCCCCTCACTCTGCCTTCTCAAGCCTACTCCAGCACATCGCTCCTCACGCCAACTTACCTTGTAGGTAGACCCATCCCTCTCTGTCTATGCACATCCTCACATCTGTCCATCTATCACTGACACTCACCCTCATCCTTATGCTCTGTCATGCCTCTCCCTCATAGTCACCCTCAACAAATGTTCTCCATCCATCTGTTCAACACATGCTATTACTCTCACTCGTAGGTCTCTTCTTTCCCTCCTTGCAGGAAAAAAGAGCACAGAACACCAGGGAGAGGCAGAGAACCAGAGGTGGCCTTCCAGCCATCTCGCAACTAACAGTTGCAAAGGAGGAGGCGCTGGAGATCAATGGAGTCTCGGTGTGCCAGGCCATTGGAGATGTGGTGATGGGGGCTCCCAGCTACCTGGTGACAGAATTAAATATCAGATAGGCACATGGCATACAACACTCACTCATGTTGAAGCGAGGACAGCGCGGACCTGTGAGGAGTTGGCAGCACCGGAGGAGTCAGATAAATACAGTGGGAGGCGAAGACAGTGCGGACCTGTGAGGAGTTGGCAGCTCCCGAGGAGTCAGATAAATACAGTGGGAGGCGAAGACAGTGCGGACCTGTGAGGAGTTGGCAGCTCCGAGGCAGTACAAATCCAGCAAATTCTAAAACAACAGCAAAAAAACAAGGAGTGATATCACAGGACAGCAGGTAGGTGATTGGTGGGTGAGTATTAATGTTTTTTCTCTCTCTCAGCTAGGACAGTGGTTTAAACTAGGAATGGGAAAACTCTAACATACTTTATTAAATTAATAACTTAACTAGATAAACTGATTAATATAACTATAAATAATCATTTGAATAAAGACTTTAACTAAGAAAGCGAGAGGAGCAGCTGGAGATAAAGGTAGGCCCGAGAGTGGACCTGCGGGAGAGCGAGAGGAGAGGCCGTTAAAAAGGTAGGCCAGACTTTTAAGACTTTCAGGGGGAGAAATTTGGTTGGTTAGCGCCTTCCGTTATCCCTGGTGGGGGCGCTAACAAGGCACTAATGAAGTAGTGCCGGGGCGAGGCGAATCCAGCGCCGCACGCCAAATCCAGTCACCCCTTAGCGCTGCTGCTAATAGTTAACGCCTGGGGCTTTAGCGCCAGGCAGATCGTGACATCAGTGAGTGTGCAAAGCTCACTGAGCGCCCGATCTGCCAAATTGATCATCGCCCCCTGCCTTCGCGCCTCACCCACGACAACGACAGGGAGAGGAGGCATGAAGCAGGCGGATAGCGGCTCCAGGGGTGATATTTAAAGGGATTAGTTGCAGCTGTCAGGTTCATGCTGTTTCACTGCTTCCTTGTCAGTTTGCGATTCTGCAAGAGTTTAATTCAGTCATTTAAAGGTTCTTTAGTATCAGGAGTGTTGTGGCTACTAAAAATTTGTTACATTTATTCTGACAAAATTTCAAAATGCTACACATTGTTCCATTAATGGGGGTTGTACTGGCAGTCGACCTCGCCCTCCAGGATCTACTGTGGAGGGAGTGGAGGCAGCGAGAAAGATTGCAAGATGTGGCCACAGGGAGGAGGAGGGCCACCAGGGCTCTCAACAGAAGGCCTTACCCTCCGAGGGTATTTCGAGAGCACTTCTCTTACTTCCAATTAAGCAAGGAGCAGTGCATGTGGTCACCGACCTCTGCCCCCTCCTTCAACCACACCTCCAGCCTCAGATCAGGTCAACCACGGCTCTCTCAGTGGCAGTCAAGGTCACTGTCACCCTTAATTTCTTCGCCAGCAGTTCCTTCCAGTCTGCAACAGGAGACACAGCAAACATCTCGCAGTTCACCATCCATTGCTGCATCCAGGAGGTCACAGAGGCTCGCTACAGTAGGAGAACGGACTACATTTCCTTCCCCATCACCAGAGAGAAGCAGGATGAACATGCATGTGGCTTTGCCAGGATAGCGGGCTTTCCCATGGTGCAGGGCGCCATTGAATGCACCCACATGGCTTTGCGGGCACTGCATAACAATCCTGAGGTCTTCTATAACCGCAGAGGCTACCATTCACTTAATGTGCATTTGGTCTGCGACCATAGACAGCAAATCCTCAATGTGAATCTCTGCTATCCTGGCAGCAGCCACGATGCCTTCATCCTGCACCAGACCGATGTGCCAGCGCTCTTCCAGCCACCACATGAAGCTCGCTGCTGGCTGGTCGAAGATAAGGGCTATCTGCTCTCCACCTGGCTCATGACTCCCCTCTGCAACCCCAGCACTCCTGCTCAGCACTCATATAATGAGAGCCAGGCTGCCACCAGGAACATCATTTTGCAGATCATCGGGGTACTCAAGCAATGGTTCCGCTGCCTTGACCGCTCGGGAGGAGCCCTCCAGTACTCGACGGAGTGGGTGTCACATTTTGTCGTGGTCTGCTGCATGCTCCACAACTTGGCCATCATGAGGGCCCAGCTCTTGCCATCAGGGATTGCGGGACCACCTCAGGAGGAGGAAGAAGGAGAGGAGGAGGAGGACGAAGATGAGGAGGAAGAGGAAGATGAGGTGGAGGAGGAGGAGGAGGAACAGGAGCGAGGGAGGAGGCAGCCACTCAATCACCCTTCCAGAAGGGCGGTCCGTGACCACCTCATCAGATTGCGGTTCCAATAAATTAAACCCCAGATCCCTGTTGCTCACCACATCCCCATCATTCCATCCCTGTCGCAGGCCATTTACAACAACAATATTAGCTATTGAACCTTGTGCCTACTCCAGTGCTCCTATGAAGTGTTGGTCCAGTGGCTGCAGCACGGCGGGTGGAAGGCTGCTGAGTGTCCGTGCGGGAGACTTCAGGTGGCCTTGCAGGATGCCCTCGACCAGCTCTGGGCCTCGAAGGCCCGGGTGTAAACTGCACCACCTCAGCATGGGCGGCAGCAGTCTGGGCTGGCTGGATGACAGGCAGCGACAAGGGCAATGGCGAAGTGGCAGTGGTGGGAGCAGGAATGCTGTCATCCTGAGAGAGGACAGCAGCTTCCTGCTCCACTGACCCACTGCCACTCCCCCGGGGCAGCACCTCAGCATCACTACCAATCTGCTGGAGCACAGATTACTGGCCTGCTGCGACACCGTGAAAGCCCCAGTGGACGGTGGTCGACCCAGCCATGATGGCAGCAGTCAGAGCTTGCGTGGCATCAAGCTGAGACTGCATGAGAGCAGTCTGAGAATCGATGGCACCAACCATAGACTGCATTACAGCACTAAGACATTGCGTGGCTTCTGCCTGTGCTGCAATGGAAGCTGCGACATCGTCCATTACACGTGGCATGAGGTCTGGGTCGCCACGGTCTCTCTGGGAGTCTATCATCCTTTGCAGACAGCAAATGATGGGCTCCATGGTGTGCGCAGTGCTCTGTGCAGTGTTGGAGGTGGACTCCTCCACGCTCCTTACCATTGCCCAGAGGCTCTCAGGCACCCTTACCATTGCACCTATCATCTCCGTGTGCATGCCCATCACACTTCTTGTGAACACCTTCCCATCGAGGTCCTCAACTGAGTCCAGCGCAGCAGAACTCACGCGCGAACTCTCCCTCCAGGGAGCTGGCTCCTGAGCTACCCTTTCCCCCTGACCTTGCTGCAGCCCGCTCGTCCCCGGTGCATCACCCTGTGCAGATCCCACTACTATACTAGCCTCTAAAGAACGCGTAGTGCCAGTATCTGAGCTGGTGCCTGCGGGTGAGACATGCAGTGACGCGGTGTGTTCTTCGTCCTCCTCTTCTCCCGCCTCGCTCTCTACGGTGCCCTCAGGAACAGTCTGCTCAGCTGCTTGCTCATTATCTGAAAGCTTAAAGGCACGAGAGTCGGGTTAAGGAGAGGGGAGGGGGGCAGGAAGGGAGAAAGGCATGCATACAGCATGATTAGCTGAAAGATGGGAAAGGCTTGTGGGGTGAGGGGCAAGTGGGATGTGAGAAGAAAGCGTAGGGATGAACATACCGTTGTTGTCTCTAAGGGGGTCAACGTCGCCGGTGGCCACAGCGCCCACCACCTGGCGCCAAATGATTTGCAGCACTCTTTCCTCCAGCTCAGAAAGTGGTTGGGTGTCAGGTTGTTCCCTGCCTGTGCGCTCCTGCTCCCTCCTGTTGTAAGCCACCTTGGCCTGCAAGAGAGAGGAAAGTGTGTGAGTGAGATAGAGTCATGGGGGGAAAAATTTGGTTGATTTGCGGGGACGCTAATTTTTTCAGGGCCCTGGCAAAGTTAGCGCCCCAGAAGGGGCGCGACCCAATTTTTCCCCATAGAGTCATAACAGCACAGAAGGAGGCCATTCAGCCCATCGAGTCCGTGCCGGCTCTCTGTAGAGCAATCCAGTCAGTCCCATTCTCCCGCTCTATCTCCATAGCCCTGCAAGTTTATTTCCCTCAAGTGCCTAGCCAGTCTCCCCTTGAAAACATTGAGTGTCTCCGCTTCCACCACTTGTGTCAGCAGCGAATTCCAGGTCCTCACCACTCGCTGCGTAAAAAAGTTTTCCTCACATCCCCCTGTATCTCTTGCCCAAAACCTTAAATCTGTGTCCCCTAGTCCTTGTACCATCAACTAGTGGGAACAGCCTTTCCCCGTCTAGCCCATCCAAACCCGTCATAATCTTGTACACCTCTATCAAATCACCCCTCAACCTCCTTTGCTCTAATGAAAAACAAATCCAGCTTCTCAAACCTGTCCTTGTAGCTAAGATCCCCCATCCCTGGAACCATTCTGGTAAATCTCCTCTGCACCCTCTCAAGGGCCTTCACATCCTTCCTAAAGTCTGGTGACCAGAACTGGACGCAATACTCCAGTTGTGGCCTAACCAGCGCTTTATAAAGATTCAGCATAACTTCTCTATTTTTGTACTCAATACCTCTATTTATGAAACCCAAGATCCCATATGCTTTGCTAACCACTCTCTCAATATGTTCTGCCACCTTCAGGGACCTATGTACATTAACTTCCCGGTCCCTCTGTCCCTGCACACTCTTTAAAACTGTGCCATTAAGTGTATATTGCCTCTCCCTGTTCCTGCTGCCAAAATGCATCACCTCACACTTCTCTGTATTAAATTCCATCTGTCACTTGTCTGCCCATTCTGCCAGCCTTTCTATGTCCCGTTGCAGTCGATTGGTATCATCCTCACTGTTTGCCACACCCCCAAGTTTGGTGTCATCGGCAAATTTAGAAATTCTACTCTGTATTTCAATATCCAGACCATTTATATATATATATCAAAAAAAGCAGTGGCCCCAACACTGACCCTTGGGGAACACCACTGTCTACCATCCTCCAGTCTGAAAAACAGCCATTTACCACAACTTGCTGTTTTGTAACATCCTTTGTGACTATGACAAAGGTAAACTATCCCTCCTCGTCCTTCTTGACTTGTCTGCAGCCTTTGACATGGTTGACCACTCCATCCTTCTCCAATGCCTCTCTTCCCACTCCTGCATCGTTACCTCTGGTGTCCCCCAAGGATCTATCCTTGGCCCCCCTCCTATTTCTCATCTACATGTTGCCCCTTGGCGACATCATCCGAAAGCACAGCGTCAGTTTCTACATGTACGCTGACAGCACCCAGCTCTACCTCTCTACTTTTTCTCTCGACCTCTCCACGGTGTCTAAGTTGTCCGACTGCTTGTCCGACATACAGTTCTGGATGAGCAAAAATTTTCTCCAATTAAATATTGGGAAAACCGAAGCTATTATTTTCGGTCCCCGCCACAAACTCCGTTCCCTAGCCACTGACTCCATCCCTTTCCCTAACATCTGTCTGAGGTTGAACCACACTGTTCGCAACCTTGGTGTCATATTTGATCCTGAAATGAGCTTCAGACCACATATCCGCAGCATAACAAAGACCGACTACTTCCACCTCTGTAACAGCGCCCGTCACTGCCCTTGCCTCAGCTCATCTGCTGCTGATACCCTCATCCATGCCTTTGTTACCTCTAGACTTGACTATTCCAACGCACTCCTGGCTGACCTCTCACATTCCACCCTACGTAAACTTGAGGTCATCCAAAACTCGGCTGCCCGTGTCCTAACTCGCACCAAGCCCCATTCACCCATCACCCCTGTGCTCGCTGACCTACATTGGCTCCCGGTTAAGCAGCGCCTCGATTTCAAAATTCTCATCCTTGTTTTCAAATCCCTCCATGGCCTCGCCCCTTCCTATCTCTGTAATCTCCTTTAGCCCCACAACCCCCCAAGATATCTGCGCTCCTCTAATTCTGCCCTCTTGAGGATCCCTGATTATAATCGCTCAACCTTTGGTGGCCGTGCCTTCTGTTGCCTAGGCCCTAAGCTCTGGAATTCCCTGCCTAAACCTGTCCACCTCGCTACCTCTCTTTCCTCCTTTAAGACGCTCCTTGAAACCTATCTCTTTGACCAAGCTTTTGGTCACCTGCCCTAATTTATCTTTATGTGGATCGGTGTCAAATTTTTTGTCTTAAAATACTCCTGTGCAGCGCCTTGGGACATTTTACTATGTTAAAGGCGCTATATAAATACAAGTTGTTGTTGTTGTTAATGTTTTCTGTTCTTAAGGCAATTCCTTATCCAAGCTGCCACTGACCCACCTATTCCATGAGCCTCAATTTTGTTAACCAGCCTTCTACTTTGTCAAACGCCTTCCAAAAATCCATGTAGACAACATCCATTGCAGTCCCTTCATCGATCCTCCCTGTTACTTCATCAAAATATTCAATTAGATTAGTCAAACACGATCTGCCTTTTACAAATCCGTGTTGGCTCTCCTTAATTAGCTTAAACCTCTCCAAGTACCGTTAAATTTTTCCTTGATTATTGTTTCTGAAACTTTACCCACCACTGATGTTAAACTGACCGGCCTGTAGTTACTAGGATTCTCCTTACACCCTTTCTTGAACAATGGTGTCACATTTACCACTTTCCAATCTTCAGGCATCTCCCCCGCATCTAGGGAAGATTGGAAAATTATGGCAAGCCCTTCCGCTATCTCCTCCACCAGTTCCCTTAACAATCTGGGATGCAAGCCATCTGGACCAGGCGACTTATCCACTCTAAGCATACTCCTGTCTATCAATTTTCACCCCTTCCATTGCTTCTACCTTTTCCACTGCATCCACCTCCTTAGTAAACACTGATACAAAGTATTCATTGAGTATTCTAGCCTTGCCCTGCGCCTCTGAGCATATATCACCTTCTTTGTCGCTAATAGGCCCCACCCCGCCTCTTACTACCCGCTTACTGTTTACATGCCGGTAGAAGATTTTTGGGTTCCCTTTTATGTTAACCGCCATTCTACTCTCATATTCTCTCTTTGCCAATCTTATTTTCATCTTCACTTCCCCTCTCAACTTATTGTATTTGGTCTGGTTCTCCCTTGAAGAGTGTGGAGCAATGTGTTTGGGAGATGTGCCTGCAATAGTTGAATAGCTGTCATTGTGTGCAAGGTGTGAGATGTGGGTGTGAGTGTTGGTAGGTGGAGATTGTTGGTGGGTGAGTGCTGGGGGTGTGGTACTTTGGCCAGTGTGTGCAGACTGTGGTTCAGACAGTGGTATGTAGCATTTGTTGAGGCATTGACTCACCCTGACCACCCGAGTGAGGTTGTTAAGTTTCTTCCTGCACTGTGTGTGGGTCCTGGGGACCACAGTGCTGCCCGAGACCTGCTGGGCTACCTCCTCCACATGGCGCGGAAGACTTGCGGCGAGGGCCTCCTGCCACTTGCCGGGTACAGCACCGCCCTCTGTCTCTCCACAGCGAAGATCAACACCTTCAATGCCTGGTCACAGAATCTGTGTTCTCTCTCCCTGGGCCGTTGATCTGCCATAATGACACCTCCTTCAGTGGTCCGGTTCCTTCTCCTTGGCCTTCTGCTGCTCGCTGAGACAGCTGCAGAACCAATGCTGAGAATGAGGTTCTGCAGCATCAATGAACCTCCCCTTTAAGAACTGGAAAGAGCCTGTGGCAATGATGACTAGCGATTAGACTGCACCTGAAATTGCTGAGCACTTTGAGTCTAACGCCACTGAGCTCGGTCATTAGCGCTTGATTTAGCACTCCCATCCTTTCTTTGAGCGATGGCACTGAATTTTGCGTGCAGCGAGATTCATTAGCGCCTGCCGCTAAATCTCAAACTTTTCAGAAGTTAGTGCCCATTCCTGGGCGATAATGAATTTCGCCCCCTTAGTCTTAAGTTTATTTCTGTTAAGTTAGTTAGTAGTCTATTAAATAGAGGCGTGGCAGGGCACCTCAGTCCCGTGGAATGCACATCTTGTGTCATGTGGGAACTCCAGGATGCTTCCCGTGCCCTGGACAACCACATGTGCAATAAGTGTCCGGGTTTCGGAGCTTGAGCAGCAGCTGGTGTCACTGTGGTGCATCCGTGAGGCTCAGTGCAATGTATATACCAAGTTTCAGGAGGTGGTCACCCCACAGTTTAAGATTGTGCAGGCAGAGAGGGAATGGGTGACCATCAGACAGACAAGAAGGGCCAGGCAGGTCGTGCAGGAGTCCCTGAGAGCATTTCAATCTCTAACCGGTATTGGTGAGGGCGATGGTTCCTCTGGGGAGTACAGCCAGAGCCAAGTCCACGGTATCACGGGTGGCTCAGCTGTACAGGGGGGGGAAGAAGAGTGGAAGAGCAATAGTGATCGGGGATTCGATAGGGGAACAGACAGGCATTTCTGCGGCCGCAGACATGATTCCAGGAAGGTATGTTACCTCCCTGGTGCCAGGGTCAAGAATGTCACTGAGCGGCTGCAGAACACTCTGAGGGGGGAGGGTAAACATCTAGAGGTCGTGGTCCATATCAGTATCAATGACATAGGTAGAAAGAGTGATGAGGTTCTGCAGGCAGATTTTAGAGAGCGAGGAAAGAGATTAAAAAGCAGGACCTCAAAGGTAGTAATCTCTGGATTACTCCCGGTGCCACGAGCTAGTGCGTATAGAAATAGGAGGATAGAGCAGATGAATGCGTGGCTGGAGAGATGGTGCAGGAGGGAGGGCTTCAGATTCCTGGGACATTGGGACCAGTTCTGGGAGAGGTGGGACTGTACAAGCCGGACGGGTTCCACCTCAACAGAACCGGTGCCAATATCCTCGCTGAGGGGTTTGCTAGTGCTGTTGGGGAGAGTTTAAGCTAATTTGGCAGGGAGATGGGCACCAGGATGTAGCATTAGAAAGGAGAAACAAGGTGCACAAAGGATTGGGAAAGACAGATAGCACTAGAGTAAGAAATAATAAGGTATTAGGTGAGGTCAGACTAAGAGAGAATACAAGGAGGTCTAAGACAGGTTTACAGTGCATGTGTGTAAATGCACCAAGTGTGGTAAACAAGGTTGGTGAGCTGCAGGTGCAAATAGCCACATGGGAATATGATGTCGTGGCGATAATGAAAGAAAGAAAGACTTGCATTTCTACAGCACCTTTCACGACCACCGGACATCTCAAAGCGCTTTACAGCCAATGAAGTACTACTTGAAGTGGAGTCACTGTTGTAATGGAGACCTGGCTCAAAAAAGGGCAGGATTGGGTACTAAATATTCCTGGAAATATGGGGGTAGAAATTAGGTTGCGCCCCATTTGGGGCGCAAATATCGTCCGGACGCAAATATTAGCGCCTGGCGCTAATTATCGGCACTGACAGGAAACTTCACTTTTACCGCCCCGGGAGGTGAGTGGAGCGCTAAAGCAGGCGCTGCACACCTCTCTTAAGGCGCAAAGGCCGAGCAGTGAGGCGCTAACTCGGAGCGCTGGCGAAGCTCATGTAATGTCAGTCAGCAATGGAACACACACACAATGGCACGGGCCAGTTCTTAAAGGGGATGGTTAATCTTGCTTTCCATCCACATCCTGTTCATTGCTGCCTTGAATCTCGGCCTGGAGAGACTTGCACATCAAATGTGCTGGAAAGAACAATGGAGAGTACCAGGCAAAGAGCTCAGAGTGCAGCTCCCACAGTCTCTGCTAAATCGATACAAGGAATGGCAAATCAAAATGAACCTGCAAAGTGCTGCTCAGTACCCAGAACTCCTTCACACAACGTTGAATCTCTCCAGAAGTCTCTCCCTCTCTCTCTCAGAATGCGTAGTTCAAAAATGCCACCAACAATAAAAGACAGGAAGAGGCCCCCTTTAAATAGCGCCCCCCCCAGCCCCACAGCGATTGATAGCGTTCCAGTCTTCTGGTCGTTGGAAGCGCCAGGCGGTAAGGCAGGGGGCGCCACTCAATTTCCGCTACGGGGCGCCACAAGGGCGTTGCACCATGGAATGACGTCACAATCTGCGCGCGCAGGTGGTCGCAGCGGTAAGTTTTAGCGCCGCCGCACAATCTCAAGTTAAGTTCTCGAGCGGCGCAAACATCGCTGCGCCCGGGCGTTAGCGGCTTTGCGCCCCATTAGCGCCCTCTTAAGGCGCTAACGGGAGGCGCAACCAACTGAATTTTTACCCCATGGTGTTCAGGAAAGATAGGGAAGGAAAGAAAGGAGGTGGAGTGGCAGTATTGATTAAGGAGAATGTTACAGTGCTGGTAAGGGAGGATGTCCTGGAGGGGTCAAGGACAGAATCTATTTGGTTAGAGTTAAGAAACAATAGAGGTGCCATTGCACTACTAGGTGTATTCTATAGACCACCTACTAGTGGGAAGGATATAGAGGAGTAAATTTGCAGGGAAATTACAGAGAGGTGCAAGAACTGTAGACTAGTGATAATGGGGGACTTCAACTATCCTAATATAGACTGGGATAGTAATAGTGCAAAGGGCAGAGAGGGGGAAGAATTTCTGAAGTGTGTTCAGGAGAACTTTCTTGATCAGTATATTTCTGGCCCAATGAGGAAGGAGGCATTGCTGGATCTGGTTCTGGGGAATGAGGTGGGTCAAGTGGAGCAAGTGTTAGTAGGGGAACATTTAGGGAACAGTGATCACAGTATCATAAGGTTTAGATTAGCTATGGAAAAGGACAGGGAGCAATCTAGAGTAAAAATACTTAATTGGAGGAAGGCCAATTTCAGTGGGATGAGAACAGATCTGGCCCGGGTAAATTGGAATCAAAGACTGGCAGGCAAATCAAAATGGGCTGCCTTTAAAGAGGAGATGGTTCGGGTACAGTCGAGGTACATTCCCACGAGGGGGAAAGGTAGGGCAACCAAAGTCAGAGCTACCTGGATGATGAAAGAGATAGAGAGTAAGATGAAGCAGAGAAAGAGCGCGTATGACAGATTTATTTTTTCTTATTCATTCATGGGATGTGGGCGTCGATTCCCATTAACTTCAGCTTTACTAGGGCTCCTTGATGCCACACTTGGTCAACAGCTGCCTTGATGTCAAGGGCAGTCACTCTCACCTCACCTCTGGAATTCAGCTCCTTTGTCCATGTTTGGACCAAGGCTGTAATGAGGTCGGGAGCCGAGTGGTCCTGACGGAACCCAAACTGGGCATCAGTGAGCAGTTTATTGGTGAGTAAGTGCCGCTTGATAGCACTGTCGACGACACCTTCCATCACTTTGCTGATGATTGAGAGCAGACTGATGGGGCGGTAATTGGCCGGATTGGATTTGTCCTGCTTTTTGTGGACAGGACATACCTGGGCAGTTTTCCACAGTGTCGGATAGATGCCAGTGTTGTAGCTGTACTGGAACAGCTTGGCTAGAGGCACGGCTAGTTCTGGAGTACAAATCTTCAGCACGACAGCCGGGATGTTGTCGGGGCCCATAGCCTTTGCTGTATCCAGTGCGCTCAACAGTTTCTTGATATCATATGGAGTGAATCAAATTGGCTGAAGGCAGGCTTCTGTGATGGTGGAGAACCTCAGGAGGAGGCCAATATGGATCATCTACTCGGCACTTCTGGCTGAAGATGGCTGAAAACGCTTCAGCCTTGTCTTTTGCACTCACGTGCTGGGCTCCACCATCATTGAGGATGGGGATATTCAAGAAGCCTCCACCTCCCGTTAGTTGTTTAATGGTCCACCACCATTCATGACTGGATGTAGCAGGACTGCAGAGCTTTGATCTGATCTGTTGATTGTGGGATCGCTCAGCCCTGTCTATAGCATGCTGCTAGTCTTGTGTTGCAGCTTCCCCAGATTGGCACCTCATTTTTAGATACGCCTGGTGCTGCTCCTGGCATGCTCTTCTACACTCCTTATTGAACCAGGGTTGGTCCCCTGGCTTGATGGTGAGGGATATGCCAGGCCATGAGGTTACAGATTGTGGTGGAATACAATCCTGCTGATGGCCCAGTTTTGAGCTGCTAGATCTGTTCTGAATCTGTCCCATTTAACATGGTGGTAGTGCCACACAACACGATGGCGGGTGTCCTCAGTGTGAAGACGGGACTTCGTAAGAACATAAGAACATAAGGAATAGGAGCAGGAGTAGGCCATTCGGCCCTTTGAGCCTACTCCACCATTCAATGAGATCATGGCTGATCTTCTGCCTCAATTCCATTCACTGGCCCTATCGCCATATCCCTTGATGCCCTTACTAGTCAGAAATCTATCGACTTCTGTTTTGAATATACCCAATGACTGAGCCGCCACAGCCCTCTGGGGTAGAGAATTCCAAAGATTCACCACCCTCTGAGTGAAGAAATTTCTTCTCATCTCAGTCCTGAATGGCCTACCCTTTATCCTGAGGCTGTGGCCCCTGGTTCTAGACTCCCCAGCCAAGGGAAACATTCTCCCAGCATCCACCCTATCAAGCCCTGTAATAATTTTGTATGCTTCAATGAGATCCCCTCTCATTCTTCTGAATTCAAGAGAATACAGGCCTAGTTTACTCAATCTCTTTTCATACGACAGTCCCGCCATCCCAGGAATCAATCTCGTGAACCTTCGTTGCACTCCCTCTATGGCAAGTATATCCTTCCTTAGGTAAGGAGACAAAAATTGTACACAGTACTCCAGGTGTGGTCTCACCAAGACCCTATATAATTGGAGTAAGACTTCTTTACTCCTGTACTCAAATCCTCTTGTAATGAAGGCCAGCATACCATTTGCTTTCCTAATGGCTTGCTGCACCTGCACATTCACTTTCAGTGACTCATGTACAAGGACACCCAGGACCCTTTGAGCATCTGCATTCCCCAATCTTTCACCATTTAGGAAATACTCTGCCTTTCTGTTTTTTCTACCAAAGTGGATAACTTCACATTTATCCACATTATATTCCATCTGCCATGTTCTCGCCCACTCACTGAGCCTGTCGAGATCCCCTTGAAGCCTCTTCACATCCTCTTCGCAACTGACACTGACACCTAGCTTTGTGTCATCAGCAAATTTGGAAATGTTACATTTAGTCCTCTCATCCAAATCATTGATACAGATTGTGAATAGCTGGGGCCCAAGCACCGATCCTTGCGGTACCCCACTAGTCACAGCCTGCCATCCTGAAAAAGACCCGTTTATCCCTACTCTTTGTTTTCTGTCTGTTAACCAATTCTCAATCCATGCTAGTATATTACCCCCAATTCCATGTGGCCTAATTTTGTTCACCAACCTCTTGTGTGGGACCTTATCGAAGGCCTTCTGAAAATCCAAATACACCACATCTACCGGTTCCCCTTTGTCTACTCCACTAGTTACATCCTCAAAGAACTCCAATAGGTTTGTCAAACAGGATTTCCCTTTCATAAATCCATGTTGACTCTGCCCAATCTTACTATTAGTTTCTAAGGGGGAAAAATTCAGTATCGCCCCGTTTGGGGCGCAATTATCGGCCAGGCGCAAAGATTAGCGCCTGGCGCTAATTATCGCCTCCGACTGCAAACTTGACTTTTATCGACCCTGGAGGTGATTGGAGCGCTAAATCAGGCGCTACACATCTGTCTTAAGGCGCAAAGGCCGAGGAGCGAGGCGCTAACTCAGAGCGCTGGCGAAGCTCATGTGATGTCAGTCAGCAATGGAACACAAACACAATGGTGCCGGCCAGTTCTTAAAGGGGAGGGTTGATCTTGCTTTCCATCCACATCCTGCTCATTGCAGCCTTGAATCTCGGCCTGGAGAGACCTGTACATCAAATCTGCTGGAAAGAATAATGGAGAGGCCGAGGGAAAGAGCTCAGAGTGCAGCCCCACAGTCTCTTCTAAATCGATACAAGGAAGGGCAAATCAAAATGAACCTGCAAAGTGCTGCTCAGTACCCAAAACTCCTTCACACAGCGTTGAATCTCTCCAGAAGTCTCTCTCTCTCTCTCTCTCAGAATGCGTGGTTCAAAAATGTCGCCAACAAAAAAAGGCAGGAAGCGGTCGCCTTTAAATAGCGCTCCCCCAGTCCCTTCCTGACTGCAAAACGCTCCCCTCAACCTGTCGTTGTTAGCGGCAGGCGGTAAGACAGGGGGCGCCACTCAATATCCGCTCCGGGACGCTACCGGGGCGTTGCGCACTCGACTGACGTCACGATCTGCCGGCGCAGGAGATCGTGGCGGTACTGTTTAGCGCTGCCGCAAAATGTCTAGTTAATTTCGCGAGCGGCGCAAACATCACCGCGCCCGGGCACTAGTTGCTTTGCGCCCCATTAGCGCCCTCTTAAGGCGCTAACGGGAGGCGCAACCAACTGAATTTTTCCCCCTAAGTGCCCAGTTATTGCATCCTTTATAATAGATTCCAGCATTTTCCCAACTACTGATGTGAGGCTAACAGGTCTGTAGTTCCCTGTTTTCTCTCTCCCTTCTTTTTTAAATAGCGGGGTTACATTTGCTATCCTCCAATCTGCAGGAACCATTCCAGAATCTATAGAATTTTGGAAGATGACAACCAACGCGTCCACTATCCCAATGGCCACCTCTTTCAAAACCCTAGGATGTAGGTCATCCGGATTTATCATTTTTAGGCCCATTAATTTTGCTAGTACTGCTTTTTTACTAATAATAATTTCTTTAGGTTCCTCATTCTCACCACACCCTTGGTTTTCTCGTATTTCTGGGAGGTTTTTTGTATCTTCCTCCATGAAGACAGAAACAAAGTATTTATTTAATTTCTCTGCCATTTGCTCATTATAAATTCTCCCATCTCTACGGTAAAGGACCTAATTTACCTTCGCCAATCTCCACAATGACTGTGCGGTGGTCATTGTCATATGCATCTGCAACAGGCAGATTGGTGAAGTCAGGGTCAAGTAGGTTTTTCCCTCGTGTTGGTTCTCTCACCACCTGTCGCAAGCCCAGCTATGTCCCTCAGTACTCAGTGCTACCCAGCCACTCTTGGTGATGGACATTGAAGTCCCCCGCCCAGAATACATTCTGTGCCCTTGCTACTCTCAGTGCTTTTTTCAAGTGGTGTTCAACATGGAGGAGTACTGATTCATCACCTGCGAGATGAGTAGGTGGTAATCAGCAGGAGGTTTCCTTGCCCATGTCAATGTTGAGAACTTCCAGGGCCACTCTCCTTCCCAACTGTATACCACTGTGCCACCACACCTGGTGGGTCTGTCCTGCCGGTGGGACAGGACATACCCAGGGATGGTGATGGAGGAGTTTGGGACATTGGCTGAAAGGTATGATTCTGTCAGGCTGTTGCTTGACTAGTCTGTGGGACAGCTCACCCAATTTTGGCACAAGTCCCCAGATGTTGGTGAGGAGGACTTTGCAGGGTTGACTGGGCTGGGTGTGTCATTGTCATGCCCCTACCGAGGTCAAGGTCAATGTTGGGTGGTCTGTCCAGTTTTATTCTTATTTCTTGCAACTGAGTGGCTTGCTAGGCATTTCAGAGGGCAGTTAAGAATCAACCACATTGCTGTGGGTTTGAAGTCACATATAGGCCAGACGCTTTCCTTTCCTAAAGGACAGTAGTGAACCAGATGGGTTTTTACGACAATCCGATAGTTTCATGGTTACCATTACTGATACTGGCTTTTTTATTCCAGATTTATTTAATTAACTGAATTTAAATTCCTCAGCTGCCATGGTGGGATTTGAACTCACATCTGTGGATTACTCGCCCTGTAACATTACCACGATGCTACCGTTCCCAAGATGTCAGGTTGAGAATACAAGTGAGAATCAGGCTGAATATAGAAAGTTCAGAGGGGAAGTGAAAAAGCAAATAAGAGGGGCAAAGAGAGAGTGTGAGAATAGATTGGCAGCTTACATAAAAGGGAATTCAAAAGTCTTCTATAGGCATATAAATAATAAACGGGTAGTAAGAGGAGGGGTGGGGCCAATTAGGGACCAAAAAGGAGACCTACGCATGGAGGCAGTGAGCATGGCTGAGGTACTAAATTTGCAGCTGTCCTTAGCAAGGAAGAAGATGCTGCCAAGTTCATAGTGACACTGGAGGTAGTGGAGATACTGGATGGGATAAAAATTGAAAAAGAGGAGGTACTAGAAAGGCTGGCTGTACTTAAAGTAGTAAGTCACCAGGACCGGATGGGATGCATCCTAGGATGCTGAGGGAAGTTAAGGTGGAAATTGCGGAGGTGCTGGCCATAATATTCCAATCCTCCTTAGATACGGGGTTGGTGCCAGAGAACTGGAGAATTGCAAATGTTACATCATTGTTCAAAAAGGGTGTAAGGATAAACCCAGCAACTACAGGCCAGTTAGTTTAACCTCAGTAGTGGGGAAGCTTTTAGAAATGATAATCTGGGACAAAGTTAACAGTCACTTGGACAAGTGTGGATTAATTAAGGAAACCAGCACGGATTTGTTATAGGCAAATCCTGTTTAACTAACTTGATTGATTTTTTTGATGAGGTGACAGAGAGGGTTGATGAGGGCAATGTGGTTGATGTGGTGTACATGGACTTCCAAAAGGTGTTTGATAAAGTGCCACATAATAGGCCTGCCAGCAAAGTTGAAGCCCATGGAATAAAAGGGACAGTGGCAGCATGGATACGAAATTGATTAAGTGACAGGAAACAGTGAGTAGTGGTGAACAGTTGTTTTTCGGACTGGAGGAAGGTATACAGTGGTGTTCCCCAGGGGTCGGTACTAGGACCACTGCTTTTCTTGATATATATTAATGACTTGGACTTGGGTGTACAGGGCATAATTTCAAAATTTGCAGATGACACAAAACTTGGAAGTATAGTGAACAGTAAGGAGGATAGTAATAGACTTCAAGAAGACATAGGCAGGCTGGTGGAATGGGCAGACACGTGGCAGATGAAATTTAACGCAGAAGAGTGCGAAGTGATACATTTTGGTAGGAAGAACGAGGAGAGGCAATATAAACTAAAGGGTACAATTCTAAAGGAGGAGCATGAACAGAGAGACCTGAGGGTATATGTGCACAAATCGTTGAAGGTGGCAGGGCAGATTGAGAAAGCGGTTAAAAAAGCATACGGGATCCTGGACTTCATAAATAGAGGCATAGAGTACAAAAGCAAGGAAATTATGATGAACCTGTATAAAACACTGGTTCAGCCTCAACTGGAGTATTGTGTCCAATTCTGGCACCGCACTTTAGGAAGGATGTGAAGGCCTTAGAGAGGGTGCAGAAAAGATTTATGAGAATGGTTCCAGGGATGAGGGACTTCAGTTACGTGGAGAGACGAGAGAAGCTGGGGTTGTTCTCCTTAGAGCAAAGAAGGTTGAGAGGAGATTTGATGGAGATATTCAAAATCATGAGGGGTCTGGACAGAGTAGATAGAGAGAAACTGTTCCTATTGGCAGAAGGGTCGAGAACCAGGGGACACAGATATAAAGTAATTGGCAGAAGAACCAAAGGCGACATGAGGGAAAACCTTTTTACGCAGCGAGTGGTTAGGATCTGGAATGCACTGCCTGACAGGGTGGTGGAGGCAGACTCAATCACGGCTTTCAAAAGGGAATTAGATAAGTACCTGAAGGAAAAATATTTGCAGGGCTACGGGGAAAGGGCGGGGGAGTGGGACTAGCTGAAGTGCTCTTGCAGAGAGCCGGCACAGGCTCGACAGGCCAAATGGCCTCCTTCTGTGCGGTAACCATTCTATGATTGTATGATTCTATGGAGGAGAAACTGGGCACCTTATCGCCTCCTGTTAGTGCCTCCGGGGGGTGCTAATGGGGCACTACCGGCTTTGCGACTGGGCGCGGCGATAGTACTGACGCCCGTGAAATTGAGGTGTAGGTTTGCAGTGGCGGTAACCACTAGCGCCACTTTCTCCTGCGGCCGGAGATCGTGACGTCATCCGGGTGCGCAGCGCCCCGGCTCTGAAATTCACTCTCGCCCCTGCCTGAGCGGCTGCCATTAGCAACGACAGGTAGAGGAGGCGGGAGGCAGTCGGATGAGCGCTGGAGGAGCGCTATAAAAAAAAGGCGTCAACTCCTGGTTTTTTTGTCGGTAACAATGCTGCCTTGTCAGTTTGATAAAAGCAAACAGGCGTTTTGAGCGATTTGAACGTTCTCAACTTGAAGGAGTTTTCTGGCTGAGAAAAATTTATCACTTTCATTTGGGTTACATTTGATGGTGCAACATTTCCATCATTTAATGGGGGCTGTACTGGTACTGGACCTCACCCTCCAGCGTCACCGTCGGAGACAGCGGAGGCAGAGAGAAAGATTGCAAAATGTGGCCAGAGGGAGGAGGGCCAACAGGGCTCTCAACAGGAGGCCTTAGCCTCCCAGGGTATTCTGGCAGCATTTCTCCTACATCAATCTCACTGAGGAGCCGTGTCTTAGAAGGCTCTGCTTCACCAAGGGCGTGGTCACAGATCTCTGCCACCTCCTGCAGCCAGACCTTGAGCCTCAGATCCGGAGCACCACGTCTCTCAGTGGCAGTCAAGGTCACCGTCTCTCTCAATTTCTACGCCAGCGGATCCTTCCAGTGTGCAACAGGAGACATTTCTAACATATCACAGTTCGCCGTCCATTGCTGCATCCACGAGGTCACAGATGCTCTCTACAGAAGGAGAAGGGACTACATTTCCTTCCCCATGACCAGAGAGAAGCAGCGCAAGTGTGCACGTGGCTTTGCCAAGATAGCGGGCTTCCCCATGGTGCAGGGTACCATTGACTGCACCCACGTCGCTTTGCAGGCACCTCATAACAATCCTGAGGTATTCTGTAACCACAAAGGCTACCATTCACTTAATGTGCAGTTGGTGTGCGACCACAGACAGCGTATCCTCACCGTCAATGCCCACTATCCTGGCAGCAGCCACGATGCCTTCACCCTGCGCCAGACCGGTGTGCCAGCGCTCTTCCAGCCATCACATCAAGCTAGCGGATGGCTGCTGGGAGACAAGGGCTATCCACTCTCCACCTGGCTCATGACTCCCCTCCGCAACCCCAGCACTCGTGTCCAACACTCATACAATGAGATCCATGCTGCCACCAGAAACATCTTTGAGCAGACCATCGGGGTGCTCAAGCAATGGTTCCACTGCTTTGACCGTTTGGCAGGAGCCCTCCGGTATTCGGCTGAGTGGGTGTCCATTTTCGTTGTGGTCTGCTGCATGCTGCACAACTTGGCCATCATGAGGGTGCAGCCCTTGCCACCAGGCATTGCCGCACCACCTCAGGAGGAGGAAGAGGAGGAGGAGGAGGACATGGACGAGGACGAGGAGGAAGAGGAAGAACAGGAGCACAAACAGCAGCGATGGAGGATCTAGCCACTCCATCGGCCTTGTGGAAGGGCAGTCCGTGACCACTTCATCAGACTGCGGTTCCAATGAATTCGAAGCCACTTCCCGGTTGCTCATCCAGTCCTCATCATTCCATCAATTTCTCATTCCATACCACACCCCAAAGTTGAAATGAGACCCAGCGCCATTTCTGAAAAATTCCATAAGAAATTTATCTAAATTCAGCAACCACATATATACAGCAACAATATTAACCAATTACCCTCGTGCAAACCCTTACTTGCCCTTGCAGTGGGGAAAGAGTTAAAATTACATCGCTGGCAGTTTCACTGAATAGTGTAAGAAAAACAGGTGCTACCATGAAGGGCCACATCTATAAAGATGCGGTCAAAGATAGCTGACCTTTGGAGAGAAATAAAACAATTAAATGGAGACAGGATATCCAGCATTTCAACTGCCCGAAAGAACTTTATTACCTAGGTCACATTCCAAGGTATCTTTTAATGAGCATTCAGCAGTGTGAGTGATTGATTGAAGAGGCAGCTTATACATGTTTATATTAAGATTCGTAACCAATCCGTGAGGGTGCATGCGGGCCAAGATCCAATCAGGTGGCAGGAATGAATTTAGTGGACATGCTTATTGTAATGTATAAAAATGTAGTGTTTGCTGTAACGATTTGGAGAAGTCTGGCTAAGACAGAGCAGACTGTCTCCCCACCGGGGTAATAAAGACAACTTGACTATCGATCTAAAACCTTGTGTCGAGTGTTGGTTTAAAATACTCCACAACACCCTTTTTACAGTGCCTTTTCCTAATCTGCTCCTATGTAGTCTGTCCCCAGTGGCTGCAGCAGAGCTGGTGGAAGGCTGCTGAGTGTTGGACCCAGAAACTACAGGTGGCCTTGCAGGATGTCCTCGACCAGCTCTGGGCCAGGAAGGCCCGGCTGTAGACTGCACCACCTCAGGATGGGTGGCGGCAGTCTGAGCTGGCTGGAGGACAGGCAGTGGTAAGGGCAATGGCGGAGTGGCAGTGGTGGGAGCAGGAATGCTGTCATCCTGAGAGAGGACAGCACGTTCCTGCTCCACTGATTCACTCCCACTCCCCCGGGGCAGCACCTCAACATACCCACCAATCTGCTGCAGCACAGATTGCTGGGCTGCTGCGACACTGAGATCCCCGGTGGACTGTGGTGGTCCCAGCGACGATGGCAGCAGTCAGAGCTTTCGTGGCATCAAGCTGAGACTGCACGAGAGCAGTCTGAGACCAGATGGCATCAACCATTGACTGCATTACAGCACTAAGACATTGTGTAGCTTCCACCTGTGCTGCAATGGATGCTGCCACATCACCAACGACACATGGCATGAGGTCTGGATCCCCACAGTCTCTCAGGGAGTCCACCATCCTTTGCAGACTGCCAAGGATGGGCTCCATGGTGTGCGCAGAACTCGGTGCAATGTTGGAAGTGGACTCCTCCACGCTCCTTACCATTGCTGACGGGCTCTCGGGTACCCTTGCCATTGCACCTACCATCTTCGTGTGCATAGAAACATAGAAGATAGGAGCAGGAGTAGGCCATTCGGCCCCTCGAGCCTGCTCCGCCATTCGATGAGATCATGGCTGATCATCCAAACTCAGTACCCTGTACCTGCCTTCTCCCCATATCCCTTGATACCTTTAGCTTTAAGAAATATATCTAACTCATTCTTGAATATATTTAATGACTTGGCCTCAACTACCTTTTGTGGTAGAGAATTCCACAGGTTCACCACCCTCTGGGTGAAGAAATTCTTCCTCATTTCTGTCCTAAATGGCTTACCCCTTATCCTTAGATTATGACCCCTGGTTCTGGACTCTCCGACCATCGGGAACATTCTTCCTGCATCTAGTTTGTCCAGACCTGTCAGAATTTTATATGTTTCGATGAGATCTCCTCTCATTCTTCTATACTCCAGCGACTATAAGCCCAATCGACCCAATTTCTCCTCATATGTCATTCCTGCCATCCCAGGTATCAGCCTTGTGAATCTTCGCTGAACTCCTTCCATGGCAAGAACATCCTTCCTCAGATAAGGCGACCAAAACTGCACACAGTACTCAAGGTGTGGTCTCACCAAGGCCCTGTACAACTGCAGCAGGACATCCCTGTTCCTATACTCAAACCCTTTCGCTATGAAGGCCTTCGATAAGGTCCCACATAAAAGATTAGCAGGGAAAATTGAAGCTCATGGGATAAAGGGGAAAGTATTGACGTGGATAGAGAACTGGCTGTCAGATAGAAAACAGAGAGTTGGAATAAACGGCTCATTTCTGAATGGCAGGCAGTAACAAGTGGGGTACCACAGGGATCTGTCCTGGGTCCCCAGCTGTTCACAATTTACATTAATGACCTGGATCAGGGAGTCGGATGCAGCATTTCCAAATTTGCAGACGACACTAAACTAGGAGGGGGGGTGGGCTCAGAGGAGGAGACCAGGAAGCTCCAGAGCGATTTGGACAGACTGGGTGATTGGGCGGATAAATGGCAGATGCACTATAATGTGGACAAGTGCGAAGTTATCCACCTTGGGTGCAGGAACGGGAGGGCAAATTATTATTTAAATGGCAATAAATTGGGAGAGGGGGAAGTACAGAGAGACCTGGGTGTTCTTGTACACCAGTCACTGAAGGCGAGCATGCAGGTGCAACAGGCGATCAAGAAGGCAAACGGTATGCTGGCCTTCATAGCAAAAGGGTTGGAATACAGGAACAGGGATACCTTGCTGCAGCTGTACAGGGCACTGGTGAGACCACACCTCGAGTACTGTGTACAGTTTTGGTCGCCTCATCTGAGGAAAGATGTTCTTGCCATGGAGGGGGTGCAGCGGCGATTCACCAGGCTGATACCAGGAATGGCGGGATTGACCTATGAGGAGAGACTATGTAGTTTAGGGATGTACACACTGGAGTTTAGAAGATTGAGAGGGGACCTCATAGAAGTGTATAAAATTCTGACAGGTCTAGACAGACTAGATGCAGAAGGAATGTTTCCCTTGGCGGGTGAGAACAGAACTAGAGGACATAATTTAAGGATAAGGGCTAAACCATTTAGGACAGAAATGAGGGGGAATTTCTTCACTCAGAGGGTGGTGAACCTGTGGAACTCATTGCCACAGAGGGCAGTGTACGCCAGCTCATTAAATATATTTAAGAGGGAATTAGATATATTTCTACAGGCAAAAGGGGTTAAGGGTTACGGAAAGAAGGCGGGGACGGGATACTGAATTGGAGGATCAGCCATGATCTCATTAAATGGCGGAGCAGGCTCGAAGGGCCGGATGGCCTACTCCTGCTCCTATCTTCTATGTATCTATGTAGCTATACCATTTGCCTTCTTAACCGCCTGCTGCACCTGCATGCTTACCTTCAGCAACTGGTGCACAAGGACACCCAGGTCTCGTTGCACTTCCCCTTCTCCCAATCTATTGCCATTCAGATAATAGTCTGCTTTTCTGTTTTTGCCACCAAAGTGGATAACCTCGCATTTATCCACGTTATATTGCATCTGCCACGCTTCTGCCCACTCACCCAACCTGTCCAAATCATCCTGGAGTTTCTCGGTATCCTCCTCGCAGCACACACGCCCACCCAGCTTTGTGTCATCTGCAAACTTGGAGATATTACATTTAGTTCCCTTATCTAGATCATTAATGTATATTGTGAATAGCTGGGGTCCAAGGACCGATCCCTGCGGTGCCCCACTAGTCACTGCCTGTCACTCGGAAAAAGACCCATTAATTAATACTCTTTACTTTCTGTCCGCAAACCAGTTCTCTATCCAAGTCAATACCTTGCCCCCAATCCCATGTGCCTTAACTTTACACGCTAATCTCTTATGCGGGACCTTATCGAAAGCCTAATGAAAGTCCAAATACACCACATCTACTGGTTCTCCCTTATCTATTTTCCCAGTTACATCCTCAAAAAATTCCAGTAGATTAGTCAAGCACGATTTACCTTTTGTAAATCCATGTTGACTTTGTCCGATCCTGTCACTGTTTTTCAAGTGCTCAGCTATTACATCCTTTATAATGGACTCTAGCATATTCCCCACTACCGATGTCAGGCTTACCGGTCTGTAATTCCCCGCTTTCTCTCTACCACCCTTTTTGAATAGTGGGGTAACATTAGCTACCCTCCAATCCATGGGTACAGTTCCAGATTCCATCGAATGTTGGAAGATGATCAGCAATGCATCTACTATTTCTAGGGCCACTTCCTTAAGTACCCTAGGATGTAGATTATCAGGCCCTAGGGATTTATCGGCCTTCAATCCCATCAATTTCCCTAACACCATTTCCCTGCAAATACTGATTTCTTTCAGTTCCTCCCTTTCATCAGACCCTATGTTCTCCAACATCTCTGGGAGGTTATTTGTGTCCTCCTTTGTGAAGACAGAACCAAAATATGCATTTAATTGGTCTGCCATTTCTTTGTTCCCCATTATAACTTCCCCCACTTCTGACTGCAAGGGACCTACACTTGATTTCACTAATCTTTTTCTCTTCACATATCTATAAAAGCTCTTACAGTCAGTTTTTATGTTCCCTGCAAGCTTACTTTCATATTCTATTTTCCCCTTCTTAAGTAATCCCTTTGTCCTCCTTTGTTGAATCCTAAACTGCTCCCAATCCTCAGGGTTACCGCTTTTTCTGGCCAATTTATATGCCCTTTCCTTGGATCTTTTGCTATCCCTAATTTCCCTTGTTAGCCACGGTTGAGTCACCCTTTTTGTTTTATTCTTATGCCACACTGGGATGAACAAATTCTGTAGTTCATCCATGCAGTCTTTGAATGTTTGCCATTGACTATCCACCGTCAACCCCTTGAGTGACATTTCCCAATCAATCCTACCCAATTCGTGCCTCATACCATCGTAGTTTCCTTTATTTAAATTCAGGACCCTAGTCTCTGATTCAACTACTTCACTCTCCATCCTAATGAAGAATTCTATCATATTATGATCACTCTGACCCAAGGGGCTTCGTACAACAAGATTGCTAATTAATCCTTTCTCGTTACATAATACCCAGTCTAAGATGGCCTGATCTCTGGTTGGTTCCTCGACTGGAGGTAGATAAACAATGGCAAGCATTTAAAGATAGAATGACAAAATTGCAAAAATTGTTTATACCAATCTGGCATAAAAGGAAATCTAAAAAGGTGACTCAACCGTGGATAACAGGGGAAATTAGAGACAGCATAAAATCCAAAGATAGGGCGTATAAAATAGCCAAAAAAAAGCGCCAGAGCGGAAGATTGGGAATGGTTTAAGATAGAGCAAAGGAGGACAAAGGGCTTAATCAAGAGGGGCAAAATAGCTTACGAAAGCAAGCTGGCGGAAAATATAAAAACTAACTCCAAAAGCTTTTATAAGTATATCAAGAGGAAAAGACTGGTGAAAACCAAAGTTGGTCCATTGCAGTCAGATACGGGGGAATATATAACGGGAAATGAGGAAATGGCAGACCAACTAAATGCATACTTTGGGTCAGTCTTTACGAAGGAAGACACAAAAAACCTCCCTGGGATATCGGGAAAAATAGGGACATTGGCAAAGGAGGAACTGACGCAAATCAATATCTCTAAGGATATGGTGTTAAGGAAGCTAAAGGGATTGAAGGCGGACAAATCCCCAGGGCCTGATAACATGCATCCTAGGGTACTGAAGGAGGTGGCCCTAGAGATAGCGGATGCACTAAGTATGATTTTTCAGAATTCATTAGACTCGGGAACAGTGCCCATGGATTGGAGGGTAGCTAACGTTACCCCACTATTCAAAAAGGGGGGTAGGGAAAAAGCAGGTAATTACAGACCTGTAAGCCTTACATCAGTTGTGGGCAAAATGCTGGAGTCCATCATTAAGGATGAAATAGCGGAGCACTTAGCAAATGGGGACAGGATAGGACAGAGTCAACATGGATTTACAAAGGGTAAATCGTGCTTGACTAATCTATTGGAATTTTTTGAGGGAGTAACTGGTAAAATAGATGGGGGAGAGCCAGTAGATGTGGTGTACCTGGACTTCCAAAAGGCCTTCGACAAGGTCCCACATAAAAGATTAGCATGGAAAATTGAAGCTCATGGGATAAAGGGGAAAGTATTGACGTGGATAGAGAACTGGCTGTCAGATAGAAAACAGAGAGTTGGAATAAACGGCTCATTTTCTGAATGGCAGGCAGTAACAAGTGGGGTACCACAGGGATCTGTCCTGGGTCCCCAGCTGTTCACAATTTACATTAATGACCTGGATCAGGGAGTCGGATGCAGCATTTCCAAATTTGCAGACGACACTAAACTAGGAGGGGGGGTGGGCTCAGAGGAGGAGACCAGGAAGCTCCAGAGCGATTTGGACAGACTGGGTGATTGGGCGGATAAATGGCAGATGCACTATAATGTGGACAAGTGCGAAGTTATCCACCTTGGGTGCAGGAACGGGAGGGCAAATTATTATTTAAATGGCAATAAATTGGGAGAGGGGGAAGTACAGAGAGACCTGGGTGTTCTTGTACACCAGTCACTGAAGGCGAGCATGCAGGTGCAACAGGCGGTCAAGAAGGCAAACGGTATGCTGGCCTTCATAGCAAAAGGGTTGGAATACAGGAACAGGGATACCTTGCTGCAGCTGTACAGGGCACTGGTGAGACCACACCTCGAGTACTGTGTACAGTTTTGGTCGCTCATCTGAGGAAAGATGTTCTTGCCATGGAGGGGGTGCAGCGGCGATTCACCAGGCTGATACCAGGAATGGCGGGATTGACCTATGAGGAGAGACTATGTAGTTTAGGGATGTACACACTGGAGTTTAGAAGATTGAGAGGGGACCTCATAGAAGTGTATAAAATTCTGACAGGTCTAGACAGACTAGATGCAGAAGGAATGTTTCCCTTGGCGGGTGAGAACAGAACTAGAGGACATAATTTAAGGATAAGGGCTAAACCATTTAGGACAGAAATGAGGGGGAATTTCTTCACTCAGAGGGTGGTGAACCTGTGGAACTCATTGCCACAGAGGGCAGTGTACGCCAGCTCATTAAATATATTTAAGAGGGAATTAGATATATTTCTACAGGCAAAAGGGGTTAAGGGTTACGGAGAGAAGGCGGGGACGGGATACTGAATTGGAGGATCAGCCATGATCTCATTAAATGGTGGAGCAGGCTCGAAGGGCCGGATGGCCTACTCCTGCTCCTATCTTCTATGTATCTATGTATCTATGTATATTGTTCCAGAAAACCATCCCGTAAACATTCTAGGAATTCCTCCTCCACAGTATTTTTACTAATTTGGTTAGCCCAATCTATATGTAAATTAAAGTCACCCATGATGACTGCTGTGCCCTTACTGCATGCTTCTCTAATTTCCCTTTTAATGCCGTCCCCAACCTCCATATTACTGTTTGGAGGTCTATATACCACTCCCACTAACGTTTTTTGCCCCTTGTTATTTATCAGTTCTACCCATACAGATTCCGCATCATCAGAGCTAATATCCTTCCTTTCAATTGTGTTAATCCCCTCTTTAACCAGCAATGCTACCCCACCTCCCTTTCTTTTTTGCCTATCTTTCCTAAATATTGAATACCCCTGGATGTTGAGTTCCCAGCCTTGGCCACCCTGGAGCCATGTTTCTGTAATCCCAATCAAATCGTATTCATTTACCTCTATTTGCACAGCTAATTCATCCACCTTGTTCCGAATGCTCCTTGCATTAAGACACAAAGCCTTCAGGCTTGTTTTTTTAACGCTCTCAGACCTATATGAATTATTATTTACTGTGACCATGTTTGATTTAAACCGTTGAGTTCTTTGCCTTCTACTTTTGTTTTTCTCCTTCCTGTCTTTTGCTTTTATCATTGATTCCCTTTCCTCTGTCTCCCTGCTCAGGTTCCCAACCCCCTGCCACTTTAGTTTAAACCCTCCCCAACAGCACTAGCAAATACTCCCCCTAGTCCATCGGTCCCGGCCCTGCCCAGGTGCAGACTGTCCCGTTTGTACTGGTCCCACCTCCCCCAGAACCGGTTCCAATGTCCAAGGAATTTGAATCCCTCCCCCTTGCACCATTCCTCTAGCCACGTATTCATTTGAAATATCCTCCTATTTCTACACTGACTAGCACGTGGCACTGGTAGCAATCCTGAGATTACTACCTTTGAGGTCCTCTTTTTTAATTTACCTCCTAACTCCCTATATTCTGTTTTAGGACCTCATCCCGTTTTTTACCTATATCGTTGATGCCTATGTGCACCACGACAACTGGCTGTTCGCCCTCCCCCTCCAAAATGTTCTGTAGCCGCTCCGAGACGTCCTTGACCCTTGCACCAGGGAGGCAACACACCATCCTGGAGTCTCGTTTGTGGCCGCAGAAACGCCTATCTATTCACCTTACAATTGAGTCCCCTATCACTATAGCTCTTCCACACTTTTTCCTCCCAGCCTGTGCAGCAGAGCCACCCATGGTGCCAGGAAGTTGGCTGCTGCTGCCTTCCCCTGATAAGTCATCCCCCCAACAGTATCCAAAGTGGTATATCTGTTTGAGAGGGGGGTGGCCACAGGGGACCCTTGCACTACCTGCCTGCACCTCTTACTCTGCCTGGTGGTCACCCATTCACTTCCTGCCTGTACACCCTTTACCTGCGGTGTGACCAACTCGCTAAACGTGCTATCCATGACGTTCTCAGCATCGCGAATGCTCCAATATGCATCCATCCGCAGCTCCAGCGGCGCAATGCGGTCTATCAGTAGCTGTAGCTGGATACACTTCCCACACACATGGTCGTCAGGGACACAGGAAGCGTCCCTGATTTCCCACATATAGCAGGAGGAGCATATCACGGGGCGGAGCTCTCCTGCCATGACTTACCCTTTAATTAATTAATTAAAATTAAATTAAATGAATCCCACCAATTTCACTTCAATTAAATGATACACTGAAGGGCCCTTTCACGACACTGGCCTCTGTAAAAAGCCCACGAAAGTGAGTTTAACTACTCACTGTGCTGCTGCTCTCTCCGCTCCCGACATGCCCATCACCCTTCTTGTGAATGCCTCCCCATCGAGGTCCTCAACTGAGTCCAGCGCAGCAGAACTCACGTGCGAACTCGCCCTCCGGAGAGCTGGCTCCTGAGCTACCCTTTTCCCCTGGCCTTGCTGCAGACCGCTCGTCCCCGGTGCATCACCCAGTGCAGCCCACTCTTCTAAACTTGCCTCTAAAGATCGCGCAGTGCCAGTATCTGAGGTGGCGCCTGCGGGTGAGAGATGCAGTGACGCGGTGCTTTGCTCCTCCTCCTCTCCTCCTTCCTCACTCTCAGTGGGAGGCTCAGGGACAGGCTGGTCATCTGGTTGCTGATTCTCTGAAAGGATAAAGGCACAAGACTCGTGTTAAGACGAGGGAAGGGGGCAGGAAGGGAGCAAGGAATGCAGACATTCTCAGGAGCTGGAAATTGGGAAAGGCTTGTGGTGTGAGGGGGAAGTAGGATGAGAGAAGGAGAGGGGATAAACATACCATTGTTGCCCCCAAGGGGGTCGATGTTGCCGATGGCTACGCCGCCCACCACCTGCTGCCCAATGAGTCGCAGCACTCGCTCCTCCAGGTCTGAGAGCTGCTGGAGCTGCTCATCATCCCCAGCTGTTCTGTGCTGCTCCTTCCTATTGTGAGCCATCTTGGCCTGCAAGAGAAATGAATGTGTGTGAGTCAGAGTCCAGCTATATGCTTGGGAGATATGCCTGCCGTAGTTGAATAGCTGTGTTTGTAGGCAAGGCGTGAGATGTGGATGTGAGTTTGAGTAGGTGCAGATGCTTGGTGGGTGAGTGGTGGTGGTGTTGAAGCATGTACTCACCTTGACCACCCGAGTGAGGTGGTTGAATTTCTTGCGGCACTGTGTCAGGCTGCGTTCCACCACACTACTGGCCGAGACCTCCTGGGCCACTTCCCTCCACATTGCCCTGAAGACCTGGGGCAATGGCCTCCTTCCGGTGTCTGGGAACAGCACTGCCCTCCTTCGCTCCACTCCTGTGACCAATGCCTCCAATGCCTCGCCCGTGAACCAACGAGCTCTCTCCCTGTGAGTGGGATCAGCCATCACGATCAGGGGATTGAGTTCCTTGCAGGTCGCCTTCACAGCAAACACTGCTGATAATGAGGATCTGCACAATGATGCAACCTCCCCTTTAAGAGCTGGAAGGGGCTAGTGTGAAGGATCATTCCCGATTGCATAGCACCTGAAATTCATTATCGCTCTGCTGGTAGCGCCCCCGTAGCTCCCTGCTTAGGTCATTAGCGCTTGATTTAGCGCTCCAGCTCTCTCCAGGAGCGCTAAAAGCCAATTTAGGGAAACCTCAGACTCATTAGTGCATGGCGCCAATTTTTCACGATTTCAAAGTGAAATATGACCATGTGCATAACGATCACTTAAAACATTCTTACCTTGACAGTTCTAATTCATGTCTTTAACCTCCCACATGGCCTTCAAGCATCCCACAGGAGGTGATCCAGGAGCACAATGATGACTCCTCAGAGCAGGTCACTCCCTCTGAGGGTGCACCGTCACAGGACTCATGAGACCATGGATCAGCTTAGATACATTTTGCTGGGACCGGTAAGGCAGATAGTTGGGTTTTCACCTGGTGACTTACACATCACAAGTGAGCAAGAGCAGATGGAGGAGTCAGGGACAGCAGTGGAGAGTCTGCGTCGGAGGCCGCAGGTCGCTCCAAGCTCTGCTCAGCTGGACGCAGATGCTGTACCTCGAGGGCCATTGCCTAACAGGATATTTCTGGAGCAGCAGCAAAGAATGTGCGCTGTACTGACAGGCGTTCCAGCCGCACTGTGCACGCTTGCAAAGAGATTGGAGGAGACCGTCTCAGGCATTAGTGGTACGAGGTCGCAGGCCTTTGCGATGATGTCTTCGTCCATGGAAAGAGTGGCCACCTGCATGGAGCATTAAATGGGGCAATCAAACAAGTGCATGCAGGCCTTCACCAATGGCTTGCACATTCTGAATGTCACCTTAATTAGGATAAATGATACCTAGCCTTGGCCGTTCATCGTCCCACTGATCTGCAGCAAAGTGTTTTCCAGCTCATTACTAGCAGCGAAGTGTGGGTAGGCCATGAGAGGAATGATTCTGAAAGGGATCTGCCAGTTAGACTGAGATGAGGAGAAATTTCTTCACTCAAAGGGTTATGAATCAATGGAATTCTCTACCCCAGAGGGCTGTGGATGCTCAGTCGTTGAGCATATTCAGGACAGAGATCGATAGATTTTTGAATATTAAGGGAATCAAGAGATATGGGGATATTGCGGAAACGTGGAGATGAGGTGGAAGATCAGTCATGATCTTATTGAATGGCGGAGCAGGTTCGAGGGGCCGAATGGCCGACTCCTGCTCCTATTTCTTATGTTCTTATGAAAAGACTGGTTCCTATTTTGTGCCAATTTTTAAAAAAATATTAACAAAAATAGTTTGGTAAACTGTCAGATTAAAAGAAAACATTGAAACTATTGCTCTTTATAAAGTAACAATTCTGCCAGTTCTTTCGTACAATTTACTGTCGCCTGCTGCAGGCAAAAGCTTCAGCAGCACTGACAGGAAGTCATCTGTTAAAAAGGTCATATGGGTGTTTGAGGTTTGAGTGCAAACTACTTGTGCTGTTGAAGAAGCCTCGAGATGGCGGAGAGTGAGACAGAGCTGTGTGCAAAGTGTCCCGCTCAGCTGAAAAGCAGGAGCACCTTCTCCTTGCTGGAGTCTGTCCTTTCTTTGGGTTTCCCAGAGCACATCGCGTAAGTAACTGCATCTTAACTTTTTTAAGTTTTGAAAATTAATTGCATTTGTTTTTGGTTTCTTAATCCATTTGGATCTGGTATGTGCAGGTGTTTTTACAGCTTTCTATCGAAAATGTTCTGTAACAGCTTGAATTGTTTAATAATTTAGAGTTTAATAAGATTAGTGTGTCGGTAACCAGAGGACACAGATTTAAGGTAATTGGCAAAAGAAACAGAGGGGGAGATGAGGGGAATTTTTTTTTACGCAGCAAGTTGTTGTGATCTGGAACATGCTGCCTGAAAAGGCGGTGGAAGCAGATTCAGTAGTAACTTTCAAAAGGGAATTGGATAAATACTCGAAGGGAAAAGAATTGCAGGGCTCTGGGGAAAGAGTAGGGGAGTGGGAAAATTGGAGAGCTCTTTCAAAGAGCCGGCACAGGCACGAGGGGCCAAATGGCTTCTTTCTGTGCTGTATGATTCTATGAGAGTAATATGGCATATGATACAGTAGCTGGTTAATGAGCTAATAAATCAATATTTGACTTAAAGTTAAACACATTTCTGAAGGGATTTTTTTTACAATTTATTTATTTTATCTTAGCAAAAACTATGCCTCAATGTCATAACTAGAAAACTCAAAGGCTTGATCCTAACTTCGATCAATGAAGGCGCTGCACTTGAACTGTTAAAGTTGAGTATTTATGCAGCTTTTGCCATCTCACAGGCCATTTATACAGAAATTTCCACATTGAGATTTTAAAACGGATTTTGTTTCTTAAAGAAGTGTTTATAATTCTGCACCTGCTCACTGATTGTCCAGGATTCTTGCACAGGGAACTGTGGGTCAGATTTAGGCTGGGAATTTGCTCGGAGCTTTTGGGGATTTATGTAAACAAAAGTAATGAAATTAACCTGACTACAAAGTCACATCCGGAATACTAAAGAAGAAACATGACCTCAGGACATCCCAAAGCGCTTTATAGACAATGAAGTACTTGTGAAGTGTGGTCACTGTTGTAATGTAGGAGACTGTGTGCAATGTGGGCCTGGTCACTGTAGGAGCAGTATAATATATAAATTTAGCTGGACAGTATAAGAGATAAGGGGCCGACATTCACTTGGTTTACAGAACAGTGAAGCCTTATCACCTCGACAAGTGACCCATCAACATTTGAATGGGGCCTAGTGCTTGGCTGAAGGGCCTGCCTGAAATAAGCGTTCGGCCTCTTTCAATATGCAAATCACTAGCCATTTTGCCAAAGAGGCCCAGCAAAGATATGTTTGAAATTATTTTTGTGGAGCCAGGAGGAGCAGGACCCCTCCTCCCTGCGATCTCGACCCTGCCCCTTCACTTACTTGCTGTCACCCTAACCCTAACCTGGCGAGCTGCAGTGCGATGCCCATTTGGTGTTCCGCAGTCTGGGCCTCAAATGCGGCCTCCTCTTCATCACCAGGATGGGCAGTGCTCAAAAGTCAAAATTGACCCCAAGGAGTGGGGAGAGAAACTAGGGCCATATTCTCTCAAATGGAGAAGATTGAGCGTGCAATTGATTGAGGTGTTACATAGGAAGACAGGAAAGTACAGGACTGGAAAAGGTCACTGTCGTCCCATCTAGAAACTATATATCTCTAATATTCTCTCTACATTTTTCCAGCTCCTTATTCAACTCTCTTGCGAATTTGCTGGTACACTCATCCCCTACTGTTTCCCTTGGCCATGTCTTCCATACATTCTCCGCCCTCTGCATAAAGTAGCTAAATCTAAACTCTTGCTTCACCGTTCTTCTAAGTGTCTTCTTCTTACGCAGTCCCTCAGAACCGAGGATGACTTGCTTCCATACTAAAAATGAGTTCTCAGGTGACTGATGAGTCCAATGTGGGACCTACAGTCTCTGTCACAGGTGGGGCAGACAGTGGTTGAAGGGGCGGGTGGGTGGGGTGCTTGGGTTGACGTGTGCTCCTTCCATTGCTTGCGCTTGGCTTCCGCTTGCTTCCGGCGAAGAGACTCGAAGTGTTCGGCGCCTTCCCGGATGCTTCTCCTCCACTTTGTGCGGTTTTGGGCCAGGGATTCCCAGGTGTCGGTGGGTATGTTGCACTTTTTGAAGGAGGCTTTGAGGGTGTCCTTGAAGTGTTTCCTCTGCCCACCTGTCAGAGCTCCGAGTAGAGTGCCTGCTTTGGGAGTCTCGTATAGGGCATGCGGACGTTGTGGCCTGTCCATTAGAGCTGATCGAGTGTGGTCAAAGCTGCGATGCTGGGGATGTTGGCCTGAGCGAGAACACTGATGTTGATGCGCCTATCCTGCCAATGGATTTGCAGGATCTTGTGGAGGCAGCATTGGTGGTACCTCTCCAGTGCTTTGAGGTGCCTGCTGTACATGGTCCATGTCTCTGAAGCATACAGGAGGGCGGGTATCACTACTGCTCTGTAGACCATGAGCTTGGTGCTGGGTTTGAGGTCCTGGTCTTCAAACACTCTCTTCCTCAGGCGACCGAAAGCTGCACACGGTGTTGGACTTCGTCATTGATGTCTGCCCTTGTTGACAGTAGGCTCCCAAGTTATGGAAAGTGGTCTATGTTGTCCAAGGCCTCGTCATGGATTTTGATAATCGGGGAGCAGTACTGTGTGGCGGGGGCAGGTTGGTAGAGGACCTTTGTCTTACGGATGTTTAGTGTAAGGCCCATGCTCTCGTACGCTTCAGTGAAAGTGTTGACGATGGTTTGGAGTTCGGCCTCAGAGTGTGCGCCGATGCAAGCGTCGTCTGCATATTGTAATTCAATGACAGAGGATGGGACGACCTTGGATCTGGACTGGAGGCGACGGAGGTTGAACAGTTTCCTGTTTGTTCTGTAGATTAGCTCCACTCCAGTGGGGAGCTTACTGAGGGTGAGATGGAGCATTGCAGCCAGGAAGATCGAGAAGAGCGTTGGTGCGATGACACAGCCTTGCTTGACCCCGGTCCGTACATGAATTGGGTCTGTGGTGGATCCGTTGGTCAGGATCATGGCTTGCATGTCGTCGTGAAGCAGGCGGAGGATGGTGACAAACTTTTGAGGGCAGCCGAATTTGAGGAGGACACTCCATAATCCCTCACGGTTGACGGTGTCGAAGGCCTTTGTGAGGTGAGGTCTTCAAGAAAGGTGACAAGTCCAATTGCGGTAATTACAGAGGAGTCTCCCTGCTGTCTGCCACAGGGAAAGTTATCGCAAGAATCCTCCTCGATCGTCTTCTCCCAGTGGCTGAAGAGCTCCTCCCAGAGTTGCAATGCGGATTCCGCCCACTAAGGGGCACAATGGACATGATCTTCACCGCGCGTCAACTACAAGAGAAATGCAGGGAACAGCACCAGCCGCTGTACATGGCCGCCTTTGACCTCTTCTAAATGTAAGGTTGTGCTCTCCTGTTGTAGAGTTAGTGACTGCACTAAGCACATTAACGTTCATCTTGTCTTTACCCTTTAGGATCTGAAATATTTCCATGCGGTCACTCGTCTGCTCCGGTATATACATTCCCAGCCTCTTCCCTTAATGCGGATTCCTAATCCCAGCTCTCAGTTTAGTTGCCATTTGCTGTTCCGGGTGAGATCGAGCCAGAACTCTGTACAAACTCACAATCACTTCCTCAGATTTGTGCTCTATTCTCTGACCCTATTTTCTCTCGTTATTGTAGCTGCAGTACCCCAAATCCTTCTCCTGTGTCCTGTCCAATGATCCATTTATCTTACTGTCACTGTTTATTATCCTATCCCAATTTATGACTTTAGATTTGTCCCCATCAGCCCAGCTCCCCAATTTATCCTGGTCTCTCTGTTTCAACAGCCTGTTTACAATCCCTCCCAGTTTGGGATAGTCTGCAAACTTGGAATCATAGAATGGTTACAGCACAGAAGGAGGCCATTTGGCCTGTCGAGCCCGTGCTGACTCTCTGCAAAAGCACTTCAGCTAGTCCCACTCCCTCGCCCTTTCCCTGTAGCCCAGCAAATATTTTTCCTTCAGGTACTTATCAAATTTTCTTTTGAAAGCCACGATTGAATCTGCCAGGAGTTGACGCATTCAAATAGCGCTCCTCCAGCGCTCATCTGATTGCATTCCGACTCCTCTATCTGTCGTTGCTAATGGCAGCCGCTCAGGCAGGGGGCGAGAGTGAATTTCAGAGCCGGGGCGCTGCGCACCCGGATGACGTCATGATCTCCGGCCGCAGGAGAAAGTGGCGCTAGTGGTTACCGCCGCCGCAAATATCCACTTCAATTTCGCGGGCGTCGGTACTATCGTCGCGCCCGGTCGCAAAGCTGGTAGCGCCCCGTTAACACCCCCAGAGGCGCTAACGGGAGGCAATAAGGTGCCCAGTTTCTCCTCCATACAATCATAGAATGGTTACCGCACAGAAGGAGGCCATTCGGCCTGTCGAGCCTGTGCCGGCTCTCTGCAAGAGCACTTCAGCTAGTCCCACTCCCCCGCCCTTTCCCCGTAGCCCTGCAAATATTTTTCCTTCAGGTACTTATCCAACTCCCTTTTGAAAGCTATGATTGAGTCTGCCTCCACCACCCTTTCAGGCATTGCATTCCAGATCCTGACCACTCGCTGCGTAAAAAGGTTTTCCCTCATGTCGCCTTTGGTTCTTCTGCCAATTACTTTATATCTGTGTCCCCTGGTTCTCGACCCTTCTGCCAATAGGAACAGTTTCTCTCTATTTACTCTGTCTAGACCTCTCATGATTTTGAATATCTCCATCAAATCTCCTCTCAACCTTCTCTGCTCTAAGGAGAACAACCCCAGCTTCTCTCTTCTATCCACGTAACTGAAGTCCCTCATCCCTGGAACCATTCTCATAAATCTTTTCTGCACCCTCTCTAAGGCCTTCACATCCTTGCTAAAGTGCGGTGCCCAGAATTGGACGCAATACTCCAGTTGAGGCCGAAGCAGTGTTTTATAAAGGTTCATCATAATTTCCTTGCTTTTGTACTCTATGCCTCTATTTATGAAGCCCAGGATCCCGTATGCTTTTTTAACCGCTTTCTCAACCTGCCCTGGCACCTTCAACGATTTGTGCACATATACCCCCAGGTCTCTCTGTTCATGCTCCTCCTTTAGAATTCTACCCTGTAGTTTATGTTGCCTTTCCTCGTTCTTCCTACCAAAATGTATCTCTTCGCACTTTTCTGCGTTAAATTTCATCTGCCATGTGTCTGCCCATTCCACCAGCCTGTCTATGTCTTCTTGAAGTTTATTACTATCCTCCTTACTGTTCACTATACTTCCAAGTTTTGTGTCATCTGCAAATTTTGAAATTATGCCCTGTACACCCAAGTCCAAGTCATTAATATATATCAAGAAAAGCAGTGTTCCCAGTACCGACCCCTGGGGATTACCACTGTATACCTTCCTCCAGTCCGAAAAACAACCGTTCACCATTACTCACTGTTTCCTGTCACTTGATCAATTTCGTATCCATGCTGCCACTGTCCCTTATATTCCATGGGCTTCAACTTTGCTTGAAAGCCTATTATGTGGCACTTTATCAAACACCTTTTGGAAGTCCATGTACATCACGTCAATTGCATTGCCCTCATCAAAAAACTCAATCAAGTTAGTTAAACAGGATTTGCCTTTAACAAATCCGTGCTGGCTTTCCTTAATTAATCCACACTTGTCCAAGTGACTGTTAATTTTGTCCCAGATTATCGTTTCTAAAAGCTTCCCCACTACTGAGGTTAAACTGACTGGCCTGTAGTTGCTAGGTTTATCCTTACACCCTTTTTGAACAATGATGTAACATTTGCAATTCTCCAGTTCTCTGGCACCAACCCGTATCTAAGGAGGATTGGAATATTATGGCCAGCACCTCCGCAATTTCCACCTTAACTTCCCTCAGCATCCTAGGATGCATCCCATCTGGTCCTGGTGACTTATCTACTTTAAGTACAGCCAGCCTTTCTAGTACCTCCTCTTTTTCAATTTTTATCCCATCCAGTATCTCCTCTACCTCCTCCTTCACTATATCTATGGTAGCAACTTCTTCCTTGGTGAAGACAGATGCAAAGTACTCATTTAGCACCTCAGCCATTCCCTCTGCCTCCATGCGTAGGTCTCCTTTTTGGTCCCTAATCAGCCCCACCCCTCCTCTTACTACCCGTTTATTATTTAAATGCCTATAGAAGACTTTTGAATTCCCTTTTATGTTAGCTGCAAATCTATTCTCGTACTCTCTCTTTGCCCCTCTTATTTTATTTTTCACTTCCCCTCTGAACTTTCTATATTCAGTCTGATTCTCACTTATATTCTCAACCTGACATCTGTCATATGTGTTCTTTTTCTGCTTCATCTTACTGTCTATCTCTTTTGTCATCCAGGGAGCTCTGGCTTTAGTTGCCCTACCTTTCCCCCTCGTGGAAATGTACCTCGACTGTACCCGAACCATCTCCTCTTTAAAGGCAGCCCATTGTTCGATTACAGTTTTGCCTGCCAATCTTTGATTCCAATTAACCCGGGCTAGATCCGTTCTCAACCCACTGAAATTTGCTTTCCTGCAATTAAATATTTTTACTCTAGATTGCTCCCTGTCCTTTTCCATAGCTAATCTAAACCTTATGATACTGTGATCACTGTTCACTAAATTATACCCTACTGACACTTGCTCCACTTGACCCACCTCATTCCCCAGAACCAGATCCAGCAATGCCTCCTTCCTCGTCGTGCCGGAAATGTACTGATCAAGAAAGTTTATTTCCTTCCCCACTTCCAAGTCTTTTATAAATAATGCAAACAGAAATGGCCCGAGCGCTGATCCGCTCATTCCATGAAGGTGCGGCTGCATGTTCAACCATCCTTTGCTTCAGCCAGTTTTCAACTCATTTCAGGAACAGTAGCCCAGAATTTAACTTGGGGCGTGAATCATTTGCTTGGGAACTAAGGCAAACTGTCCCTACTTCGGCACATGGGGCCTAGGAGATTTTAACCACTCAGCCTCATCTGCATAACGCCACTCAGTCTCTTGCCCGAAACGCAGTCACGTGGCAGGAGGCTGCCGTGAGAGACCGAGGGAATGGTTGCGGCACTCAGGTAAGTTGTAGGGAGGGGGTTTGTAGAGCGCTTTGCAATGGGTGGAGGAGCCCAGGTCAGGGGCTAACCCTGACCCTGAGACCTGAGCCCGACCCTTAGACTTTTTTTATTCATTCACGGGATGTGGACATCGCTGGCAAGGCCAGCATTTATTGCCCATCCCTAGTTGCTCTTGAGAAGGTGGTGGTGAGCTGCCGTCTTGAACGGCTGCAGTCCGTGTGGTGAAGGTGCTCCCACAGTGCTGTTAGGGAGGGAGTTCCAGGATTTGATCCAGCGACGATGAAGGAATGGCAATATACTTCCAAGTCAGGATGGTGTGTGACTTGGAGGGGAACTTGCAGGTGGTGGTGTTCCCTGCTGCCCTTGTCCCTCTAGGTGATAGAGGTTGTGGGTTTGCCTTGTCGGTGGTGGAAAGGCTTTGGGGAGTCAGGATGTGAGACACTCGCCGCAGAATACCCAGCCTCTGACCTGCTTTTGTTGCCACAGTATTTATGTTGCTGGTCCAGTTAAGTTTCTGGTCAATGGTGACCCCCAGGATGTTGATGGTGGGGGATTCAGTGATGGTAATGCCATTGAGTTTCAAGGGGTGGTGGTTAGACTCTCTCTTGTTGGAGATACCATTGCCTGGCATTTGTGTGGCACAAATGTTACTTGCCACTTATCAGCCCAAGCCTGAATGTTGTCCAGGTCTTGCTGCATGCACGGACTGTTTCATTATCTGAGGAGTTGCGAATGAAACTGAATACTGTGCAATCATCAGCGAACATCCCCACTTTTGACCTTTTGATGTAGGGAAGGTCATTGATGAACCAGTTGAGGCATCCGACCCTGACCCTAACCCTGACCTTGAGATGTGACCCCAACCCTGACCCTAACCCTGACCTTGAGATGTGACCCCAACCCTGACCCTAACCCTGACCCCGACCCTGATCTTGAGATGTGACCCCGACCCTGACCCTAACCCTGACCCTTACGCTAACCCTGACCCTGACGCTAACCCTGACCTTCAGACGTGACCCTGATCCTGATGCTGACTCTGACCTTGAGACCTGATCCTAACCCTAACCCTGACCCTAACGCACTCCTGCTCTTCCTGGCCCCACAAGAAAAGTAAAAAACGTAAAAATACTTTTCTTTGGGCTGCTTCTGGCCCCGCTTCCTCTCCCTGCATTCTCACCTGGAGCAGGTTAAAATCGCAGCCTGTGAGATCAGGGGGTCATCAGCAGGTGTGCCCCATGGGGATTGTAGTCTTGCAATGCAACTGCCATTACAGCCCCAAACACTGTCACCAAGTGGAGGGCTTGGACGTCCTGCAACAATGAGAGTGAAAACTTTGTGCAGGTACGGTGCAAATAATAAGGGTTCAGCAATCTGAAAAGCATTCCCTTTAATTACTGCTCCCGAAGCGGCCATCCGACTTCAGAACGCCTCCTCTTGCTGGTGTTGTCAGCGCGAGGCGATAATGCAGGGGGCGAAAGTCAATTTCACATTCGGGGCGGTAACGGGGCGCTGCGCACTTGATGATGTCACGATCTATGGGGCGCTAGAGACCGAGGCGTTAAGTGTTAGTGCCAACCCAAAACCGCCAGGGAAGTTCGCGGGTGTCGCTGAATTCACTGCGCCCGGTTGGTAACCCCTTAGCACCCCATTACCGCCCCCCGCAGGCGCTAACGGGAGGCAGAAAGCAGCCAAGTTTCTAGCCCAAAGGGTGTTTAGTTTCACAGTGTTAAACTTTAGTAAATACCTCTTTTTTCTCTCTAAGTTAGGGCAGTGGGTTAAACTAAGAAGTTTAGTTAGTAGTCTAATAAATAGAAGCATTTCAACGCACCTCAGTCCCATCGAATGCACATCCTGTGCCAGGTGGGGACTCCAGGATGCTTCTTGTGTCCTGGACAACCACATGTGCAGGAACGTCGTCAGCTGGAGCAGCTCGAGCTTCGGGTTTCGGAGCTTGAGCAGCAGTTGGCATCATTGCAATGCATCCATGAAGCTGAGAGCTACGTGGATAGCACGTTTCAGGAGGTGGTCACCCCGCAGCTTAAGATTTTGCAGGCAGTGAGGAAATAGATGACCGCGAGACACAAGAGGAGGACCAGGCAGGTAGTGCAGGAGTCCCCAGAGTGCATCTCGCTTTCTAACCAGTATTCAGTACTGTTGAGGGCAGTGGTGCTTCTGGGGAGTACAGCCAGAGCCAAGTCCACAGCACCACAGGTGGCTCAGCTGTACAGGAGGAGGAGAAAGGTCAGAAAAGCAATAGTGATAGGTGATTCGATAGTTAGGGCAGCAGACAGGCGTTTCTGCGGCCACAGACGTGACTCCAGGATGGTATGTTGCCTCCCTGGTGCCAGGGTCAAGGATGTCACTGAGCGGCTGCAGGACACTCTGAGGGGGGAGGGCGAACAGCCAGAGGTCGTGGTCCACATCGGTACCAACGATATAGGTAGAAAGAGGGGTGAGGTCCTGCAGGCAGATTTTAGGGAGCTAGGAAAGAGATTAATAAGCAGGACCTCCAAAGGTAGTAATCTCTGGATTACTCCCGGTGCCACACACCAGTGAGTACAGAAATAGGAAGATAGAGCAGATGAATGCGTGGCTGGAGAGATGGTGCAGGAGGGATGGCTTTAGATTCCTGAGGCATTGGGACCAGTCCTGGAGGAGGTGGGACCTGTACAAGCCGGACAGGTTGCACCTCAACAGGACCAGGACCAATATACTCACGGGTGTGTTTGCTACTGCTGTTGGGGAGGGTTTAAATTATCTTGACAGGGGGATGGGATTCTGAACGTAGATTCAGAAGGGAGAGAATCAAGTCTGCAAACGGAAGGCAGTAAATTAGTAAGTGAATTTGGAAGGCAGAGGAACCAAAGGCTATAAAATAGACAACAAAGGGGGCTGGCAGTGCTTAATGGTATATACTTCAATGCAAGGAGTCGAGTGAATAAGGCAGATGAGCGGAGGGCACAGATAGACACATGAAAGTATAATATCATAGCTATTACTGAAACATGGCTTAAAGAAGGGCAGGAATGGCAGCTCAATATTCCTGGTTACAGGGTTTTTAGACGAGATAGAGAGAGGAATAAAAAAGGAGTGGGGGTCGCAATATTGGTTAAAGAAACAATTACAGCTGTGAGGAGGGATGCTATGTTAGAAGCATCATCAAATGAGGCCATATGGGTTGGACTGAAGAACAAAAAAGGGGCAATCACACTGCTGGGAGTGTACTATAGACCCCCCCAAATAGTCAGAGGGAGGTAGAAGAACAAATATGTAGGCAAATTTCTGAGAAGTGCAAAAACAATAGGGCAGTAATAGTAGGGGATTTCAACTACCCTAACATTAACTGGGATAGAATCAGTGTAAAAGGTATAGAGGGCGCAGAATTCTTAAAATGCATTCAGGAGAACTTTTTTAGCCAGTACGTAGCAAGCCCAAAAAGAGAAGGGGCGGTTCTGGACTTAGTTTTAGTGAATGAAGCTGGGCAGGTGGAAGGGAGGTGGAAGGGAGGTGGAAGGCAGGTGGTAGTGATCATAATTCAGTTAGATTTAGCGTAGTTATGGAAAAGGACAAAGATAGATCGGGAGTAAAAGTTCTTGATTGGGGAAAGACCAATTTTACTAAGATGAAATGTGATTTAGCAAAAGTGGACTGTTAACAGCTACTTGAAGGTAAATCAGTGTCAGAGCAGTGGGAGGCATTCAAGGAGGACATAGTGAGGGTTCAGAGCAAGTATGTTCTCACAAAGAAAAAGGGTGGGACTCCAAAATCTAGAGCCCTCAAGATGTCAAGGTGCATACAGGGTAGGATAAGGCAAAAAAGGGAAGCTTTTGTCAGATATCGAGAGCTCAATACTACAGAAAGCCTAGAGGAGTATAGAAAGTGCAGGGGTGGAATTAAAAAGGAAATTAGGAAAGCAAAGAGAGGGCATGAAAAAATATTGGCAAGCAAATCAAGGAAAACCCAAAGATGTTTTATAAATACATAAAGAGCAAGAGGATAACTAAAGTAAGAGTAGGACCTATTAGAGACCAAAAGGGAAGCTTGTGTGTGGAGGCGGAAGACATGGGTATGGTTCTTAATGAATACTTAGGGCTGGATTTTGTGAATGGAGGCGAGTTGGAGGCGGGACTGCTGCTTGTCATGTCAATGTCCCGCCTCCATCCTCGCCTGACCAATCAGAGGGATTTTCCCCTGATTGAGCTTGTTAAGCCCGCCCTGCAGGCTCAGCAGGCCAATTAGGGAGGAAGTCACTCACAGATCACGTCAACGTCAGACATGCTATCTGTCAAGACTTCTATAAGGAAGAAGAAATGACAGCGTTTGATAGCTCTGTGAAGCTGTCAAACACTGCCATTCTCTTTAGTTTGATGAGTCTTTGTGGTGAGGACTTATCAAACCTTTCAACTTTGTAAATTTCACATGTCTGTAAGATCGGAGGATCCAACAGCCATTATGTGAAATTGACAAGGAGAATATCGGCTCTCCCCATCCAGCGCGGCTAAAGGCTGTAGAAAGAAAACAAGGTAAGTGCACACTTTTTTAAACTTATCACTCACCTTACATACTTACCACTCCAGACTTGCACCCATCACTCAACTCCACACCTTACTTCCAGGTGCCTCCAACCAGTGCAGACCTCCTCCACGTCTCCTCCACCCCGGCGGGGTTCTCCAAGGTCGGGAAGCCTTCACCTGTGAAGGTAAAATGGCACTAATCCTTTTTTCTGCCTGTTAACAGGCAGTTAAAAGGATTAAATGCCTTTCCCGCCTCCAGGAGACGGGACCCGAAGCTGAGCATCTTCCCGCCTCCTGGGAAGTGGGCACAGAAGCGGGATGGGGCGGGTTTGCCATCCGCCCCCACTTTCTCCGATTTTACCGGCTGTCCCGCCTCCATGCTTGCCTCCTCGGGGCTTGGAAAATCCAGCCCTTTGTGTCCGTCTTCACAAAAGAGAGGGATAATGCAGACATTGTAGTTAAGGAGAAGGAGTGTGAAATATTAGATGAGATAAACATAGTGAGAGAGGAAGTATTAAGGGGTTTAGCATCTTTGAAAGTAGATAAATTGCCAGGCCGAGATGAAATGTATCCCAGATTGTTAAGAGAAGTAAGAGAGGAAATAGAAACATAGAAACATAGAAGATAGGAGCAGGAGTAGGCCATTCGGCCCCTCAAGCCTGCTCCGCCATTCGATGAGATCATGGCTGATCATCCAAATTCAGTACCGTGTCCCTGCCTTCTCCCCATATCCCTTGATACCTTTAGCCTTAAGAAATATATCTAACTCCTTCTTGAATATATTTACTGACTTGGCCTCAACTGCCTTCTGTGGTAGAGAATTCCACAGGTTCACCACTCTCTGGGTGAAGAAATTCCTCCTCATCTCTGTCCTAAATGGCTTACCCCTTATCTTTAGACTGTGACCTCTTGTTCTGGACTCACCCGCCATCGGGAACATCCTTCCTACATCCAGTCTGTCTAGCCCTGTTAGAATTTTATAAGTTTCAATGAGATCTCCTCTCATTCTTCTAAACTCCAGCGAGTATAAGCCCAATCGACCCAATCTCTCCTCATACGTCATTCCTGCCATCCCAGGTATCAGTCTGGTGAATCTTCGCTGCACACCCTCTATGGCAAGAACATCCTTCCTTAGATAAGGCGACCAAAACTGCACACAATACTCAAGGTGTGGTCTCACCAAGGCCCTGTACAGCTGCAGCAAGATATCCTTGTTCCTGTACTCAAACCCTCTCGCTACGAAGGCCAACATACCATTTGCCTTCTTAACCGTCTGCTGTACCTGCATGCTTACCTTCAGCGACTGGTGCACAAGGACACCCAGGTCTCGTTGCACTTCCCCTTCTCCCAATCTATTGCCGTTCAGATAATAATCTGCCTTTCTGTTTTTGCCACCAAAGTGGATAACCTCACATTTATCCACATTATACTGCATCTGCCATGCTTCTGCCCAATCACCCAACCTGTCCAAATCATACTGGAGTTTCTCGGCATCCTCCTCGCAGCACACACGCCCACCCAGCTTTGTGTCATCTGCAAACTTGGGGATATTACATCTCGTTCCCTCGTCTAGATCATTAATATATATAGCGAATAGCTGGGGTCCTAGGACCAATCCCTGCGGAACCCCACTAGTCACTGCCTTCCACTCGGAAAAAGACCCGTTTATTCCAACTCTTTGCTTCCTGTCTGCCAACCAGTTCTCTATCCAAGTCAGTACCTTGCCCCCAATCCCATGTGCCTTAACTTTGCACGCTAATCTCTTATGCGGGACCTTATCGAAAGCCTTCTGAAAGTCCAAATACACCACATCCACTGGTTCTCCCTTATCTATTCTATCAGTTACATCCTCAAAAAATTCCAGTAGATTAGTCAAGCACGATTTACCTTTTGTAAATCCATGTTCACTTTGTCCAATCCTGTCACTGTTTTCCAAGTGCAGAGGCTCTGACCATCATTTTCCAATCCTCTCTGGCTACAGGTGTGGTGCCAGAGGACTGGAGGACTGCTAACGTGTACTGTTGTTTAAAAAGGGAGAAAGGGATAGACCAAGTAATTACAGGCCAGTCAGCCTAACCTCGGTGGTGGGCAAATTGTTGGATAAAATTCTGAGCGACAATATTAATCGTCATTTAGAAAGGCACAAATTCTTCTTCTTCTTCTTAGGCAGTCCCTCGGAACCGAGGATGACTTGCTTCTACACTAAAAATTAGTTCTCAGGTGACTGATGAGTCCAATGCGGGACCTACAGTCTCTGTCACAGGTGGGGCAGACGGTGGTTGAAGGGGCGGGTGGGTGGGGTGCTTGGGTTGACGTGCGCTCCTTCCGCTGTTTGCGCTTGGCTTCCGCTTGCTCCCGGCGGTCTTGGGCCAGGGATTCCCAGGTGTCGGTGGGGATGTTGCACTTTTTCAAGGAGGCTTTGAGGGTGTCCTTGAAGCATTTCCTCTGCCCACCTGGGGCTCTCTTGCTGTGTTGGAGCTTCGAGTAGAGCGCTTGTTTTGGGAGTCTCGTATCGGGCATGCGGACGATGTGGCCCATCCATCGGAGCTGATCGAGCGTGGTCAAAGTTTCGATGCTGTGGATGTTGGCCTGAGCAAGAACACTGACGTTGGTGCGCCAATCTGCTAATGGAATTGCAGGATCTTGCGGAGGCAGCGTTGGTGGTACCTCTCCAGTGCTTTGAGGTGCCTGCTGTACATGGTCCATGTCTCTGAAGCATACAGGAGGGCGGGTATCACTACTGCTCTGCAGACCATGAGCTTGGTGCTGGGTTTGAGGTCCTGGTCTTCAAACATTCTGTTCCTCAGGTGACCGAAGGCTGCACTGGCACACTGAAGGCGGTGTTGGACTTCGTCATCGACATCTGCCCTTGTTGACAGTAGGCTCCCGAGGTATGGAAAGTGGTCCACGTTGTCCAAGGCCTCGTCATGGATTTTGATAATCGGGGAGCAGTACTGTGTGGCGGGGGCAGGTTGGTAGAGGACCTTTGACTTACAGATGTTTAGTGTAAGGCCTATGCTCTCGTACGCTTCAGTGAAGGTGTTGACGATGGTTTGGAGTTCAGCCTCAGAGTGTGCGCAGACGCAAGCGTCGTCTGCATACTGTAATTCGATGACAGAGGATGGGATGACCTTGGATCTGGACTGGAGGCGACGGAGGTTGAACAGTTTCCCGTTTGTTCTGTAGATTAGCTCCACTCCAGCGGGGAGCTTACTGAGGGTGAGATGCAGCATTGCAGCCAGGAAGATCGAGAAGAGCGTTGGTGCAATGACACAGCCTTGCTTGACCGGGCCCGGTCCATACGTGAATTGGGTCTGTGGTGGATCCGTTGGTCAGGATCACGACTTGCATGTCGTCGTGAAGCAGGCGGAGGATGGTGACAAACTTTTGAGGGCAGCCGAATTTGAGAAGGATACTCCATAATCCCTCACGGTTGACGGTGTCAAAGGCCTTTGTGAGGTCAAAGAAGGCCATGTACAGCGGTTGGTGCTGTTCCCTGCATTTCTCTTGTAGTTGACGTGCGGTGAAGATCATGTTCATTGTGCCCCTTAGTGGGCGGAATCCGCATTGCGACTCTGGGAGGAGCTCTTCAGCCACTGGGAGAAGGCGATTGAGGAGGACTTTCCCTGTGGCAGACAGCAGGGAGACTCCTCTGTATTTACCGCAATCGGACTTGTCACCTTTCTTCAAGATGGTCACGATTACGGCGTCTCTGAGCTCACCTGGCATGCTCTCCTCCTTCCAAATAAGAGAAATGAGTTCATGTATTCGCGCCAATAGTGCTTCTCCGCCATGTTTTAGCACCTTGGCGGGGATTCCATCTGCTCCTGAGGTCTTTTTGTTCTTCAGTTGTCGGATGGCCTTTTCAACCTCATGCCGGGCTGGGGTTGTGCTGAGGTGGTGGCGGGAAGCATGCTGCGGGATGGAGTTGAGGACACTCGCGTCGAAGACACTCGCGTGGAAGGAGACACACTATAAGGAGGTCGGGACCCAGGAGCGACGTCGAGGCCCAGGAGCGAGGACGAGGCCCAGGAACGAGGACGGGACCCAGGAGTGAGGTCGAGCCCAGCATATTAGATGAGGTAAACATGAGGAAGTATTAAGGGGTTTAGCATCTTTGAAAGTAGATAAATTGCCAGGCCCAGATCAAATATATCCCAGACTGTTAAGAGAAGTAAGAGAGGAAATAGCAGAGGCTCTGACCATCATTTTCCAATCCTCTCTGGCTACAGGTGTGGTGCCGGAGGACTGGAAGACTGCTAATGTTGTACCATTGTTTAAAAAGGGAGAAAGGGATAGACCGAGTAATTACAGGCCAGTCAGCCTAACCTCGGTGGTGGGAAAATTGTTGGAAAAAATTCTGAGGGACAGTATAAATCTTCATTTAGAAAGGCACGAATTAATCAAGGACAGTCAGCACAGATTTGTAAAGGGAAGGTCGTGTCTGACTAACTTAATTGAATTTTTTGAGGAGGTAACAAGGAGGGTTGATGAGGGTAGTGCATTTGATGTAGTGTATATGGATTTTAGCAAGGCTTTTGACAAGGTCCCACATGGCAGACTGGTCAGAAAGTAAAAGCCCATAGGATCCAGGGCAAAGTGGCAAGTTGGATCCAAAATTGGCTCAGTGGCAGGAAGCAAAGGTTAATGGTTGATGGGTGTTTTTGTGACTGGAAAGCGGTTTCCAGTGGGGTTCCGCAGGGCTCAGTACTGGGTCCCTTGCTTTTTGTGGTATATATGAATGATTTAGACTTCAATGTAGGGAGCATGATTAAGAAGTTTGCAGATGATACAAAATTGGTTGTGTGGTTGATAGTGAGGAAGAAAGCTGTAGACTGCAGGAAGATATCATTGGACTGGTCAGGTGCCCAGAAAAGTGGCAAATGGAATTCAATCCGGAGAAGTGTGAGGTAATGCATTTGGGGAGGGCTAACAAGGCGAGGGAATACACAATAAATGGTAGGACACTGAGAAGTACAGAGGATCAGAGGGACCTTGGGGTGCACGTCCACAGATTCCTGAAGGTAGCAGGACAGGTAGATAAGGTGGTTAAGAAGGCATACGGGATACTTGCCTTTATTAGCCGAGGCATAGAATATAAGAGCAGGGAGGTTATGCTTGAACTGTATAAAACACTAGTTAGGCCACAGCTAGAATACTGCGTGCAGTTCTGGTCACCACATTACAGGAAGGATGTGATTGCACTAGAGAGGGTGCAGAGGAGATTTACGAGGATGTTGCCTGGGCTGGGGAACTTTAGCTATATGGAAAGATTGGATAGGCTGGGGTTGTTTTCTTTGGAACAGAGGAGGCTGAGGAGAGACTTGATTGAGGTGTATAAAATTATGAGGGGTCTTGGTAGAGTGGATAGGAAGGACCTATTTCCCTTAGCAGAAGGGTCAAAAACCAGGAGGCATAGAATTAAAGTAATTGGTAGGAGGATTAGAAGGGAGTTGAGGAGAACTTTTTTCACCCAGGTGGGGGTCTGGAACTCACTGCCTGAAAGGGTGGTAGAGGCAGAAATGTTCAGCACATTTCAAAAGTACTTGGATATGCACGTGAAATGTCGTAATCTACAAGGCTACGGACCAAGTGCTGGAAAGTGGGATTAGGGTGGATAGCTCTTTTTCAGCCGGCACAGGCATGATGGGCTGAATAGCCTCCTTCTGTGCTGTAAATTTCTATGATTCTATGGGGGAGAAATTCAGTTGCTTAGCGCCTCCCGTTAGCACCAGGTGGGGGCGCTAATGAAGTAGTGCTGGGGTGTGGCGAATCCAGCGCCGCACGCCAAATCCAATCACCCCTTAGCCACTAACAGTTAGCGCCTGGGGCTTTAGCGCCAGGCAGATCGTGACATCAGTGAGTGTGCAACGTTCACTGAGCGCCCGATCTACCAAATTGATTGTTGCCCCCTGCCTTCGGGCCTCGCCCACGACAACGACAGGGAGAGGAGGCGTGAAGCAGGCGGATGGCGGCTCCAGGGGTGATATTTAAAGGGATTAGTTGCAGCTGTCAGGTTCATGCTGTTTCACTGCTTCCTTGTCAGTTTGTGATTGTGCAAGAGCTTAATTCAGTCATTTAAAGGTTCCTTAGTATCAGGAGTGTTGTGGCTACTAAAAATTTGTTACATTTATTCTGACAACATTTCAAAATGCTACACATTGTTCCATTAATGGGGGTTGTATTGGCAGTCAGCCTCGCCCTCCAGGATCTACTGTGGAGGGAGTGGAGGCAGCGAGAAAGATTGCAAGATGTGGCCAGAGGGAGGAGGAGGGCCACCAGGGCTCTCAACAGAAGGCCTTACCCTCTGAGGGTATTCCGACAGCACTTCTCCTACCTCCAATTAAGCAAGGAGCAGTGTATTAGAAGGCTCTGCTTAAGCAAGGATGTGGTCACCGAACTCTGCCACCTCCTGCAACCAGACCTCGAGACTCAAATCAGGTCAACCACGGCTCTCTCAGTGGCAGTCAAGGTCACCGTCGCCCTCAATTTCCTCACCAGCAGTTCCTGCCAGTCTGCAACAGGAGATATTGTCCTCCCAATGTTGATATTGTGCTCCATGAAGCACTCCACATACATCTCGCAGTTCGCCATCCATTGCTGCATCCGAGAGGTCACAGAGGCTCGCTACAGTAGGAGAACGGACTACATTTCCTTCCCCATCACCAGAGAGAAACAGGACGAGCATGCATGTGGCTTTGCCAGGATAGCGGGATTCCCGATGGTGCAGGGCGCCATTGACTGCACCCACGTGGCTTTGCGGGTACTGCATAACAATCCTGAGGTCTTCCATAACCGCAAAGGCTACCACTCACTTAATGTGCAGTTGGTGTGCGACCATAGACAGTGAATCTTCAATGTGAATACCTGCTATCCTGGCAGCAGCCACAATGCCTTCATCCTGCGCCAGCACTCTTCCAGCCACCACATCAAGCTCAGGGCTGGCTGGTCGGAGACAAGGGCTATCCACTCTCCACCTGGCTCATAACTTCCCTCCGCAACCCCAAAACTCCTGCTCAGCACTCATATACTGAGAGCCATGCCGCCACCAGGAACATCATCGAGCAGACCATCGGGGTACTCAAGCAATGGTTCTGCTGCCTTGACCTCTCAGGAGGAGCCCTCCAGTACTCGGCTGAGCGGGTGTCCCATTTCGTCGTCGTCTGCTGCATGCTCCACAACTTGGCCATCATGAGGGCCTATCCATTGCCACCAGGGATAGAGGGACCACCTCAGAAGGAGGAAGAGGGAGAGGAGAAGGAGGAGGAACAGGAGCGAGGGAGGAGGCAACCACTCAATCGGCCTTCCGGAAGGGCAATCCGTGACTGCCTTATCAGACTGCGGTTACAATAAATTAAACCCCTGATCCCCGTTGCTCACCACATCCCCATCATCCATCCCTCTCGCAGGCCATTTCACAGCGCAAAGCTGAAATGAGAGACACCACAAAATCATCCAAAGCCAATTAATAAATTTATCAATAATCAGTGAACACATATTTACAACAACAATATTAGCTATTGACCCTTGTGCCTACTCCAGTGCTCCTATGAAGTGTTGGCCCAGTGGCTGCAGCACGGCGGGTGGAAGGATGCTGAGTGTCCGTGCGGGAGACTTCAGGTGGCCTTGCAGGATGCCCTCGACCAGCTCTGGGCCTGGAAGGCCCGGGTGTAAACTGCACCACCTCAGCATGGGTGGCAGCAGTCTGGGCTGGCTGGGTGACAGACAGCGACAAGGGCAATGGCGGAGTGGCAGTGGTGGGATCAGGAATGCTGTCATCCTGAGAGAGGACAGCAGCTTCCTGCTCCACTGACCCACTGCCACTCCCCCGGGGCAGCACCTCAGCATCACTACCAATCTGTTCGAGCACAGATTGCTGGCCTGCTGCGACACCGTGAAAGCCCCAGTGGACGGTGGTTGACACAGCCATGATGGCAGCAGTCAGAGCTTGCGTGGCATCAAGCTGAGACTGCATGAGAGCAGTCTGAGAATCGATGGCACCAAGCATAGACTGCATTAGAGCACTAAGACATTGCGTGGCTTCCGCATGTGCTGCAATGGAAGCTGCGACATCGTCCATTACACGTGGCATGAGGTCTGGGTCGCCCCGGTCTCTCTGGGAGTCCACCATCTTTTGCAGACTGCAAATGATGGGCTCCATGGTGTGCGCAGAGCTCTGTGCAGTGTTGGAGGTGGACTCCTCCACGCTCCTTACCATTGCCGAGAAGCTCTCAGGCACCCTTGCCATTGCACCTATCATCTCCGTGTGCATGCCCATCACCCTTCTTCTAAAGGCCTAACCATCGAGGTCCTCATCTGAGTCCTGTGCAGCAGAACTCGCGCACAAACCCGTCCTCCGGGGAGCTGGCCCCCGAGCTACCCTATCCCCCTGGCCTTGCTGCAGCCTGCTCGCCCCCGGTGCATCACCCTGTGCAGATCCCACTACTATACTAGCCTCTAAAGAACGTGTAGTGCCAGTATCTGAGCTGATGCCTGTGGGTGAGACATGCAGTGACGCGGTGTGTTCTTCGTCCTCCTCTTCTCCCGCCTCGCTCTCTACGGTGCCCTCAGGAACAGTCTGCTCAGCTGCTTGCTCATTATCTGAAAGCATAAAGGCACAAGAGTCAGGTTAAGGTGAGGGGAGGGGGCAGGAAGGGAGATTGATTCACTGGAAAGTGGGAAAGGCTTGCGGGTGAAGGGGAAGTGGGATGTGAGAAGGAGTAGGGATGAACATACCGTTGTTGTCCCCAAGGTGGTCAACGTCGCCGGTGGCCACAGCGCCCACCACCTGGCGCCAAATGATTTTCAGCACTCTTTCCTCCAGCTCAGACAGTGGTTGGGTGTCAGGTTGTCCCCTGCCTGTGCGCTCCTGCTCCCTCCTGTTGTGAGCCACCTTGGCCTGCAAGAGAGTGGAAAGTGTGTGAGTGAGTGTGAGTGTTGGTAGGTGGAGATTATTGGTGGGTGAATGCTGGGGTTGTGGTGCTTTGGCCAGTGTGTGCAGACTGAGGTTCAGATGGTGGTATGTAGCATTTGTTGAGGCATTGACTCACCCTGACCACCCGAGTGAGGTTGTTAAGTTTCTTCCTGCACTGTGTGTGGGTCCTGGGGACCACAGTGTTGCCCGAGACCTGCTGGGCTACCTCCCTCCACATGGCGCGGAAGACTTGCGGCGAGGGCCTCCTGCCACTTGTCGGGTACAGCACCGCCCTCTGTTTCTCCACAGCGGACACCAATTCCTTCAATGCTTGGTCTCAGAATCTGCAGGCTCTCTCCCTGGGGCATGTACCTGCCATAATGACACCTCCTTCAGTGGTCCGGTTCCTTCTCCTTGGCCTTCTGCTGCTTGCTGAGACAGCTGCAGAACCAGCAATGCTGAGAATGAGGTTCTGCAGCATCAATGAACCTCCCCTTTAAGAACTGGAAAGAGCCTGTGGCAATGATGACTAGCGATTAGACTGCACCTGATATTGGTTAGCGCTTTGAGTCTAACGCCACTGAGCTAGGTCATTCGCACTTGATTTAGCGCTCCCATCCTTTCTTTGACCAATGACACTGAATTTCGCATGCAGCGAGATTCATTAGTGCCTGGCGCTAAATATCAAACTTTTCCAAAGTTAGCGCCCACTCCTGGGCTATAATAAATTTCTCCCCCTATGATTCTAGATAATGTTGCTGGAGCAGAGCTTGACAGGAACATGTGGAGAATTTGGAGTGTGGGGATACGTGTGCCCACATAATTAATTTTAATTGATGAAACCTATCCCCAAATCCTTCTCAAATGTATTGGTGTAAAGTTTTCTCTTCACCACATGACTGGTGAATTGTCCCCACTTTATAGAACTGGACAAATTTTCATTCCAGTGCTCTGCTCTGCCAGATTATCAAAATTTGGGGAAGACAAAAATTGACCCCATTGTCTGATTTTGTGAGATGTTTGATTAATTCTCTCTGCAGGCAGAAAGCATTAGCTGCAACAGGAAGAAGGAGCACACAAGATGCTGCTGATTGGTGAGTGTTGGTTACTGATAGTTGCTTCCGTCCTTAATCTGCTTTGTTTTGTAGTGTTTGCAATATTGAAATTTGATTCTGCAGAGTTACAGACTGACACCTGAGCAGAGCGCATCAACGGCCTCAAAACAGTTTGGGGAAATTCAAAAATTTTTATGGAACTACAAAGAGGTGTAGGAATGTGGAAATTTTTAGGAAAGGAATAGGCCATTCAGTATGTAGAAATATACAGAGGTTATAGCACGAAAAGAGGCCATTCGGCCCAACCAGTCTGTGTCACCGTTTACCCTCCATACAAGCAAAGAGCCTAATCACATAGAATGATACAGCACAGAAAAGAGCACTGATCCCAATACCGACCCCTGGGGGCACCACTGTATACTTCCCTCTCGTCTGAAAACCAACCGTTCACCACTACTCTTAAGAACATAAGAATTAGGGGCAGGAGTAGGCTATACAGCCCCTCGAGCCTGCTCCACCATTCAATAAGATCATGGCTGATCTTCGACCTCAACTCCTCTTTCCCACCCGATCTCCATATCTCTTGATTCCCCTACAGTCCAAAAATCTATCTATCTCAGTCTTGAATATACGCAACAATTCAGCATCCACAGCGCTTTGGGGCAGAGAATTCCCAAGATTCACAACCCTCTGAGTGAAGAAATTCCTCCTCAGTCCTAAATGGCCAACACCTTATCATGAGACTATGCCCCCTAGTTCTAGACTCTCCAGCCAGGGGAAACAACCTCTCAGCATCTATCCTGTCAATGCCCCTCAGAATCTTATATGTTTCAATGAGATCACCTGTCATTCTTCTAAACTCCAGAGAGTATAGGCTCAATTGACTCAATCTCTCCTCATAGGACAGCCCTCTCATCCCAGGAATCAATCTAGTGAACCTTTGTTGCACCGCCTCTAAGGCAAGTATGTCCTTCCTCAGATAAGGAGACCAAAACTGTGCACAGTACTCCAGGTGTGGTCTCACCAAAGCCCTGTACAATTGTAGTAAGACTTCCTTACTCATGTACTCTAACCCCCTTGCAATAAAGGCCAACATACCATTTGCCTTCCTAATTGCTTGCTGTACCTGCATGCAAGCTCTCTGTGTTTCCTGTATGAGGACACCTAAATCTCTCTGAACACCAACATTTAATATAGTTTCTCACCATTTAAAAAATATTCTGTTTTTCTATTCTTCCTACCAAAGTGAATAACCTCACATTTCCCCACATTATACTCCACCTGCCACCTTATTGCCCACTCACTTAACCTGTCTATATCCCTTTGTAGGCTCTTTGTGGCCTCCTCACAGCTTACTTTCCCACCTAGCTTTGTATCGTCAGCAAACTTGGACACATTACACTCAGTCCCTTCATCTAAGTCATTAATATAAATTGTAAATAGCTGAGGCCCAAGCACTGATCCTTGCGGCACCCCACTTGTTACAGCCTGCCAACCTGAAAATGACCCGTTTATCCCTACTCTCTGTTTTCTGTCCGTTTACCAATCCTTTATCCATGCTAATATATTACCCCAACCCCATGAGCCCTTATCTTGCGTAACAACCTTTTATGTGGCATCTTATCAAATGCCTTTTTGAAATCCAAATATACTACATCCACTGGTTCCCCTTCATCTACCCTGCTAGTTACATCCTCAAAAAACTCTAATAAATTTTTTAAACACGATTTCCCTTTCATAAAACCATGTTGACTCTGCCTAATTGTATTATGATTTTCTAAATGCCCTGTTACCACTTCCTTAATAATGGATTCCAGCATTTTCCCGATGACAGGCTAACTGGCCTGTAGTTCCCTGTTTTCTCTCTCCCTCCTTTCTTGAATAGTGGAGTTACATTTGCTACCTTCCAATCCGCTGGGACCATTCCAGAATCTAGGGAATTTTGGAAGATCATAAGCAATGCATACACTATCTCTGCAGCTACCTCTTTTAGATCCCTAGGATGTAGGCCATCAGGTCCAGGGGATTTGTCGGCTTTTAGTCCCATTAGTTTCTCAAGTACTTTTTCTCTACTGATATTAATTATTTAAAGTTCCTCACTCTCATCAGCCCCTTGGTTCCCCACTATTTTTGGTATGCTTTTTGTTTCTTCTACTGCGAAGACAGATACAAAATATTTGTTTAAAGTCTCTGCCATTTCCTTATTCCCCATTATAATTTCACCTGTCTCAGCCTCTAAGAGACCAATTCTTACTTTTGCTACTCTGTTCCTTTTTACATACTTGAAGAAGCTCTCTGGTTTTTATCCCTTAGCCAGTTTTGTATCCACTCTGCCACTGCCCCTTTAATCCCATGGGCTTTAATTTTGCTAAGAAGTATATTATGTGCTACTTTACCAAACGCCTTTGGAAAGTCCATGTACACAACATCAACTGCATTGCTCTCATCAACCCTCTCCATTGCTTCATCAAAGAACTCAATCAAGTTCGTCAAGCATAATTTGTCTTTAACAAATCTGTGCTGGTTGTCATTTATTAGCCCATACTTCTCCAAGTGCCAATTAACTTTGTCTCTGATTATTGCCTCTAAAAGTTTGCCCACCACTGACGTTAGGCTGACTGGCCTGTAGTTGCTGGGTTTATCCCTCTCCCCTTTTTTAAACAGGGGTGTAACATTTGCAACCCTCCAGTCCTCTGGCACCACCCCCATATCCAAGGAGGATTGGAAGATTGTGGCCAGAGCCTCCGCAATTTCCATCCTTACTTCCCTCAGCAACTTAGGATGCATCGCATCCAGACTGGGTGACTTTTCTACTTTGAGCACTGCAAACTTTTTACATACCTCCTCTTTATCTATTTTTATCCTATCCAATTTCACTACTACCTCCTCCTTCACTGCTACATTGTCAGCATCCTCTTCTCCAGTGAAGACAGATGCAAAGTCCTCATTTAGTACCTCAGCCATGCTCTCTGCCTCCACAAGAAGATCTCCTTTTTGGTCTCTAATCAGTCCCACCCTTTCTTTGACTCTCCTTATACTATTTATAAAAGCCTTTAGTGTTCCCTTTTATGTTACCCACTCATCATTTCTCATACATTCTCTTTGCCCCTCTTATTTCCTTTTTGGTTCTCCTCTGTTCTATCTGTATTCAGCTTGGTTCTCTACTGTATTATGAGCATGGCATTTATCAAAGGACGCGACCGCTGCCAACGACAGTAGTTGCGCATGCGCAGTTCCAGTGGTTTTTTGTTTGCTTTCGGCGGACTTCCCACAGATTAGTGAAAGAAAGGTGAGGGGTGAAAATTTCAGGCATTGAGGTCTGTAATGTGACTTGAAGGTGATATTAGGATGTTGTCAGCTTGTGAGAGTTTTATTGTACTCTCATGGAGTGTGTTTATCGCTCTCAGGCGGAGAAGGAACGCGAGGAGAGAGAGAATGGCAGCGGAGTGATTAATTCATCAGAATGAACTGATAAAACTTCCAGTACAATTTAACGAGGAAATGTGACTTGAAGGTGATATTAGGATGTTGTCAGAATGTAAGGGCGCGATCTTGCCAGCCCTGGGGAGGCGGGACTGCCGGGAAAACGGCAGAATCTGGGGGCGGGTGCCCAACCCGCCCCCAACCCGCCTCCGTGCCATCTTGCCAGGAGGCGGGTAGCTGACCCGCGCCGGGTCCCATCTCCTTGGAGGCGGGAAGGGGATTAGTGCCACTTATCTGTAAGAGGATTATCCCCATTTTGCCCACACAAGTGCGGGCTTCCCGAAGGCTCCGAACCCCGCCAGGGTCACCGAGGCGAGCAGTGGGTCTGCGGGGTCCAAAAGTGCGCTGTGAAGGTAAGTGATGGGTGCAAGTGTGGAGAGGTGAGTATGTGAGGTAAGTGGAAAGTGTTAGTAAAAGTTTATTTACCTTTGTTTCTTCCTGCAGGCTTCAGTCGGTGGGTATGCGGAGAGTCTCGCACCTCCGCGGCAGAGATGACAGATGGCCGTTGCATTCTCCAATGCAGCAACCATCTAATTTCTGCAAAAGAAAGAGGTTTGATGAGTCTTGAATTCAAGAACTCATCAAACTACAGAGAATATCAGTGTTTGACAGCTTCACAGAGCTGTCAAACGATGACAATTCATCTGTCAAAAATTTTCTAATCTAGTCTAGTCTAAACTATCTCCTCGGGAGCAGGGAGGGAGGAGTGGGGGAGGGGGATTGGGGAAGTGAAGGAGGGAGGGAAGCGGGAGAGGGGGGAGGGGGTAGCAGGTGTGGAGGGAGCAGGGGTGGGGGGCGGTGGCAGTTCTGTTTCCCCTGTCAGACAAGTCTGGAGCAGGATCCTGGGCCAGCAGGTAATTAAACAAATTATTTTTCAGGTTTTCTTGTGGGCCAGGAGTACTCTGGGCCTCACAATGAAGGCTTGGGCCACCCTTGCACTGGGCTACACCCCCAAACCCGCTCTCAATTGTGGTCAGATCCCCCAAACACATTCACACCCCCCGTTCCCCACTGATCGTGGCGAGACGCCCCTGCCCTGACCTCTCGGATGTTGGATTGGATTAGCTGAGATGATGTTGAGCTCATAGAATCATAGAACCATAGAATGGTTACAGCATAGAAGGAGGGTGGTGGAAACAGATTCAATTGTATCTTTCAAAAGGTAATTGGATAAATTCTTGAAGGGAGAGCAGAGAAAGTTGAGAGGAGATTAGATAGAGGTGTTCATAATCATGTGTGGTCTAGACAGAGTAGATAGCGAGAAACTGTTCCCATTGGTGGCCAATATTTATCCCTCAATCAACATCGCTAAAAAAACAGATTATCTGGTCATTATCACATTGCTGTTTGTGGGAGCTTGCTGTGCACAAATTGACAGCTGCATTTCCTACATTACAATAGTGACTACACTTCTAAAGTGCTTCATTGGTTGTAAAGCACTTTGGGACATCATAGAGTCATGGGGGAAAAATTCAGTTGGTTGCGCCTCCCGTTAGCGCCTTAAGAGGGCGCTAATGGGGCGCAAAGCAGCTAGCGCCTGGGCGCAGCGATGTTTGCGCCGCTCGCGAACTTAACTAGACATTTTGCGGCGGCGCTAAACTTTACCGCCGCGATCTCCTGCGCACGCAGATCTTGACGTCATACGAGGGTGCAACGCCCTTGTGGTGCCCCGGAGCGGAAATTGAGTGGCGTCCCCATCCTTTCCGCCTGGCGCATCCAACGACCGGAAGACTGGAACGCTATCAGTCGCTGTGGGGCTGGGGGGGGGGCGCTATTTAAAGGGGGCCTCTTCCTGTCTTTCTCTGTGGTTGACATTTTTGCACCACTCGTTCTGAGAGAGAGAGAGAGATTCGGAGAGAGAGAAAGAGAGACTTCTGCATTGAGTCAACGCTGTGTGAGGTAGTTTTGGCTACTGATCATAACTTGGCAGGTACTTTGGTTTTTGGCCTTCATAACTTTGCTTGCTAAGAGACTTTGGGGGCTGCACTGATTGGGGGCGTCGTCCTGCGCCAGCTGAATCGGAGGACACAGAGACGCAGAGAGAGAGTGGCAATGATGGCCAGACGGAGGAGGGCCAACAGGCATCTGTACAGGAGAGCTTACCCTCCCAGGGTATATCGTGAACAGCTCTCCTACATTCATATGTCTGAGGAGCAGTGTTTGCGAAGGCCGCGCTTCAGCAAGGAGGTGGTCACTGAGCTCTGCCACCTGCTGCAGCCAGATCTGCAGCCTCAACTGAGGTCCAGGACGTCTCTGTCGGTGGCAGTGAAGATTACAGTGGCTCTGAACTTTTATGCTACTGGCTCATTTCAATCTGCTGCTGGGGACATCGCCAATATCTCCCAGTTCGCGGTGCATTGCTGCATCCGTCACGTCACAAATGCCCTCTTTAAAAGGAGACGAGAGTACATCTCTTTCCCCATGACCCCAGACAAGCAGCATGAACGCGTTCTGGGCTTTGCGAGGATAGCGGGCTTCCCCATGGTGCAGGGCGCCATTGACTGCACGCATGTGGCTTTGCGTGCTCCGCATGAGAATGCCGAGGATTTCCGGATCAGAAAGGGGTTCCATTCCTTGAATGTTCAGTTGGTCTGTGACCACAGACAGCTGATACTCGCTGTCAATGCCCACTATCCTGGCAGCTGCCACGATGCTTTCATCCTGCGCCAGACTACTGTGGCAGAACTTTTCGAGGCACCGCATCAGCCAGTTGGTTGGCTTCTCGGGGACAAGGGGTATCCACTGAGCACCTGGCTGATGACAGCGCTCCGTACGCCCAACACCCCTGCTGAGCTGCGGTACAACGAGAGCCATCAAGCTACCAGGAACATCGTTGAGCACACAATCGGCGTGCTGAAGCAACGGTTCCGCTGTCTGGACCATTCTGGAGGAGCCCTGCAGTACTCGCCTGAGCGAGTTTCCCACTTCGTAGTTGTGTGCTGCATGCTGCATAACATGGCAATCCTCAGGACTCAGCCAATGCCACCAGGCCTTGGAGCACCACCAGAGGAGGAGGAGGAAGAGGAGGAAGAGGAGGAGGAGGATGATCATCAGCAGCACCAAGGCGGGAGGGCGGCCCACAATGTTGAAACTGCAAGGGCCGTCCGTCAACGGCTGATAGCAAGCCGCTTCTAGGCCCCTGCTGAGGAAATGGCTTCTGCCATTGAGAACAACATGAATGAACCCAACCCGCAACCCCTAAGCCGGCCAAGGCACCAATGATTCCAAAGACCAAACATGTATATTTTGAATACAAAAACTTATTTATTTCACAAACTCTGTGTGGGTCATTTCCTCATGACAAACTAATAGAAAGAAACACAAAAACACAGTCATTAACAGAACTGGTTCTCACAACCTGGAGATAATGTCCAAAAGTTTGACCATGAACCTTAGCCTTTAATAAAAAAATTAACAACATTTTGTCACACCTCCTACTTTTTGCCCTTCGAGGGTGATCTCCTTCCCTTGCGCACTTCCCCCCTTCTTACCCTACTGCTCCTCCGTAATGGGACCTCAGTGGCTGCAGCAAGGCTGGTGGAAGGCTGCTGATTGTCAGAACCTGAGACTGCAGATGCCCTTGAAGGATGGCCTCGACCAGCTCTGGGCCTGGAGGGCCCGGCTGCAGACTGCACCAACTCTGCATGGGCGGCAGCAGTCTGTCCTACAGGCGGTGGCAAGTGCAGTGGAGAAGTGACAGTGGTGGCAGCAGGAATGCTGTCATCTTGAGAGAGGACAGCAACTCCCTACTCGAGCGACACACTGGCACTCCCACGGGGCAGCACTTCAGCATCCGGAGCAATCTGCTGGAGCACAGATTGCTGGCCTGCTGCGGCGCGGTGAGAGCCCCGGGGAAATGTGTACGAACCATCGTGGATGGCAGCATTCAGTGCTCGCGTGGCCTCAATCTGAGTCTGCATGAGAGCAGTCTGAGACTGAATTGCAGCACTAAGCTTTAGTTGGCATCCGCCTGTGCTACAGCGAAGTGCTCCACACTCCTTGCCAGTGATTCAATGCATTCGGGCACCCTTCCCACTGCACCCATGAGCTCAGTGTGCATGTCCACCGCCTGGGTGTTCATTTCAGCGATGAGCCGCTCCTCCTCTGCGTCCAGTGCAGTAGGAGTCGCTGGCATACTCTCCCTCCGGGGAGAAGGCCCCCGTTCTTCCCTACCCCCATGGCGTTGCTGCAGCCCGCTGGGTCCTGGAGCTTCACCCTCATCAGACCCTTCCCCCCTGCTCCCCTCCAGGGAAGGCGTGTTCCCAGTGTGGGCATGGGCTTCCTCGGGAGAGGGTGGCACTGATGCTCCGCCTTCATCTTCCTCCTCGCCTGCAGCTTCACTCCCACTGGCAGCTTGAAGGCCCGTCTCCTCAGCTGGTGAATCACCATCTGAAAGCAGGGAGGTACAAGAGTGGCTTTAGCGTGAGGACAGGGGTGGCAGTAAGGGAGGAATGAGTGCAGCGATTTAGTAAGTTGGATTGAAAGTGTCAAAGGCTGGTGTTGTGAGGGACAAGTGGAAGGACAGAGGACAAAAAGGTGCTGACCTTACCATTGCTGTCCAGAACGGGGTCGGCGTCTCCAGTGGCGACGGGACCGATCACCCGGCTTGCCACAATCCTCTGGACGCGCGCCTCAAGATCGCTGAGGGGTTGCAGCTGAGGCCGCCCTCCACCCGTCCGTTGCTGCTGTCTCCTATTATGAGATAGCTTGGCCTGCAAGAAAAAGGACGGCGTCTGAGTAAATATACAGCCATGGTCTTGTCTGATGTGCCTCCCATAGGTGAATAGCCCTTACTGTATGCAGCCATGGCCTTGCCTGATGTGCCTCCCATAGGTGAATAGCCCTTACTGTATGCAGCCATGGTCTTGCCTGATGTGCCTCCCATAGGTGAATAGCCCTTACTGTATGCATAGTGTGGAATGTGCATGTGTGTTTCATGAGAGGGCCATAGGTGTTGGATGAGTGTTGTGCATTGGGGTTTTAAGACCCTCTGGCCATAGAGTGAGGTTGAGATGGAGGGATGGAGAGGTATTGAAAAAAAGCCACTCACCCTGACGACCCGAGTGAGGTCGTTGAACTTTTTTCGACATTGTACATGGGTCCTGGGCACCATGCTCCTGCAGGAGACGCTCTGAGCCACCTCCCTCCACACTCTTCTGTACTCGCGCGGCAAAGGCCTCCTGCCACTCTCAGGGAAGAGTATAGATCTTCTGCGGTCCACCGCGCCAACCAGAGCCTCCAAGGCCCGCTCGCTGAAGCGCTGAGCTCGTTCTCTCACCCTCTCCATAGTCCTTGGCTGGAAGATTTAGGCACAGGTCTCTCCAGGCCGAGATTCAAGGCTCCAATGAGCAGGGTGTGGCTGGAGTGCAAGATCGACCCTCCCCTTTAAGAACTGTCCGGCGCCAGTGTGTCTGTGTTCCATCGCTAACTGACAGCACCTGCGCTGCGCCCGCACTCTGAGTTAGCGCCTCGCTCCTCGGCCTTTGCGCCTTAAGACAGGTGTGTAGCGCCTGATTTAGCACTCCAATCACCTCCAGGGGCGTTAAAAGTCAAGTTTGCAGTCAGTGGCGATAATTAGCGCCAGGCGCTAATCTTTGCACACGGCCGATAATTGCGCCCCAAATGGGGCGAGACTGAATTTCTCCCCCATTGGGCCAGAAATTCGGCTGCTATCGGGTGAGTACGCGCTGTGTACTCACCCGTAAGACCACCTGAATTGTCGGTTTTCTGCATGCACTGCGCATGCGCGGGAAACCGGAACTTCCGTTCCCCTGAAGGAAGGGGTTCAGAAGTCGAACGCGTGTGCGGGAGAGGCTGCGTGCACGCAGCGAACTTCAGGTTTTTTTTCAGGTTTCTCCGGGAAGGTAAGTATGAAGAAGCTGAGTTTTTAAAAAGAAGGCGCAAGGCCTGTTTTTAACAAGGTAAGTGGTTAATTAATTACAATTTAAACATTTTTTCAACAGGTTTATCTTTTTTAGATACTTTAAAGAAAGGTAAGTTTATTTTTAGCACCGTTAAAAAGTATAATTAATTTTTTCAAAAATTTTAATTTTTGTTTAAAGTAGTTAATTTATTTAACTTATAGTTATTTTAAAAATGTGATTTAAAAAAAAAATGTATTTGAAGTTTAAGTGTGGTTTTGGGGCCGATCTCTATTCATAGATTTCACAGGTCTTCCTGTCAAATCTATGAATGAAAATGCCCTGCTAGGATTGGCTCTCCATGGCCCACATGATCCCAGGGGACGCTTCGAACTAACTGCGCCCCTGGGATACGCAAGCACTGCGCGCCGGCAGCTGGAGGAGGCCCAGGACCCGAAGTCCTCGTGGGCCCAAAGCACAGCTGCAGGCGCGGTAGGCAAGTACGCGCGCGATGCTTGCACCCGCAGGAAGCCGGAAAGCCGAATTTCTGGCCCATTGAGTGACTCCACTTCCACCACTTCCGTCAGCAGCGAATTCCAGGTCATCACCACTCGTTGCGTAAAAAAGATTTTTCTCACGTCTCCCCTGTATCTCTTGCCCAAAACCTTAAATCTGTGTCCCCTAGTCCTTGTACCATCAAGTGGGAACAGCCTTTCCCTGTCTAGCCTATCCAAACCCGTCATAATCTTGTACACCTCTATCAAATCACCCCTCAACCTCCTTTGCTCTAATGAAAACAAATCCAGCTTCTCCAACCTGTTCTTGTAGCTAAGATCCCCCATCCCTGGAACCATTCTAGTAAATTTCCTCTGCACCCTCTCAAGGGCCTTCACATCCTTCCTAAAGTATGGTGACCAGAACTGGACGCAATACTCCAGTTGTGGCCTAACCAGCGCTTTATAAAGGTTCAGCATAACTTCCACACATTTGTACTCAATACCTCTATTTATGAAACCCAAGATCCCATATGCTTTGTTAACCACTCTCTCAATATGTCCTGCCACCTTCAGGGACCTATGCACATTAACTCCCAGGTCCCTCTGTCCCTGCACACTCTTTAAAACTGTGCCATTAAATGTATATTGCTTCTCCCTGTTCCTTCTATCAATTTTCACCCCTTCCATTGCTTCTACCTTTTCCACTTCTACCGATATTTTGTCAGCATCCACCTCCTTAGTAAACACCGATACAAAGTACTCATTGAGTGTTCTAGCCTTGTCCTGCGCCTGTAAGCATATATCACCTTCTTTGTCTCTAATAAACTTCACCCCGCCTCTTACTACCCGCTTACTGTTTATATGCCGTTAGAAGATTTTTGGGTTCCCTTTTATGTTAACTGCCATTCTACTCTCATATTCTCTCTTTGCCAATCTTATTTTCATCTTCACATCTTATTGTATTTGGTCTGGTTCTCCCTTGAAGAATTCACCTGACATGCATCATACACCCTCTTTTTTTAAATTTGTTTATGGGATGTGGGCGTCGCTGGCAAGGCCAGCATTTATTGCCCATCCCTAATTGCCCTAGAGAAGGTGGCGGTGGTTCGCCTTCTTGAACCGCTGCAGTCCGTGTGGTGAAGGTACACGATGATGAAGGATTGGTGATATATTTCTAAATTAGGATGGTGTGTGACTTGGAGGGGAACTTGGAGGTGGTGCTGTTCCCATGTGCCTGCTGCCCTTGTCCTTCTAGGTGGAAGAGGTTGCGGGTTTGGGAGGTGCTGCCGAAGAAGCCTTGGCGAGTTGCTGCAGTGCATCTTGTAGATGGTACACACTGCAGCCACGGTACGCCGGTGGTGGAGGGAGTGAATGTTTAAGGTGGTGGATGGGGTGCCAATCAAGCGGGCTGCTTTGTCTTGGATGATGTCGAGCTTCTTGAGTGTTGTTGGAGCTGCACTCATCCAGGCAAGTGGAGAGTATTCCATCACACTCCTTACTTGTGCCTTGTAGATGGTGGAAAGGCTTTGGGGAGTCAGGAGGTGAGACACTCGCCGCAGAATACCTAGCCTCTGACCTGCTCTTGTTGCCACAATATTTATGTGGCTGGTCCAGTTAAGTGTCTGGTCAATGGTGACCCTCAGGATGTTGATGGTGGGGGATTTGGCGATGGTAATGCCGTTGAATGTCAAGGGGAGGTGGTTAGACTCTTGCTTGTTGGAGATAGTCATTGCCTGGCACTTCTGTGGTGCAAATGTTACCTGCCACTTATCAGCCCAAGCCTGAACGCCGTCCAGGTCTTGTTGCATGCGGGCATGGACTGCTTCATTATCTGAGGAGTTGTGAATGGCGCTGAACACTGTGCAGTCATCAGCGAACATCCCCATTTCTGACCTTATGTTGGAGGGAAGGTCATTGATGAAGCAGCTGAAGATGGTTGGGCCTAGGACACTGCCTTGAGGAACTTCTGCAGCGATGTCCTGGGGCTGCGATGATTGACCTTCAACAACCACAACCATCTTCCTTTGTGCTAGGTATGACTCCAGCCAGTAAAGCGTTTTCCCCGATTTCCATTGACTTCAGTTTTACTCGGGCTCCTTGATGCCACACTCGGTCAAATGCTGCCTTGATGTCAAGGGCAGTCACTCTCCCCTCACCTCTGGAATTCAGCTCCTTTGTCCATGTTTGGACCAAGGCTGTAATGACGTCAGGAGCAGAGTGGTCTTGGAGGAACCCAAACTGGGCATCAGTGAGCAGGTTACTTGTGAGTAAGTGCCGCTTGATAGCACTGTCGATGACACCTTCCATCACTTTGCTGATGATTGAGAGTAGACTGATGGGGTGGTAATTGGCCGGGTTGGATGTGTCCTGCTTTTTGTGGACAGGACATACCTGGGCAGTTTTCACATTGTTGGATAGATGCCAGTGTTGTAGCTGTACTGGAACAGCTTGGCTAGAGGTGCGGCTAGTTCTGGAGCACAAGTCTTCAGCACGATTGCCGGGATGTTGTCTGGGCCCATAGCCTTTGCTGTATCCAGTGCGCTCAGCCGTTTCTTGATATCATGTGGAGTGAATTGAATTGGCTGAAGACTGGCTTCTGTGATGGTGGGGACCTCAGGAGTAGGCCGATATGGATCATCCACTCGGCACTTCTGGCTGAAGATGGTTGAAAACGCTTCAGCCTTGTCTTTTGCACTCACGTGCTGGGCTCCACCATCATTGAGGATGGGGATATTCATGAAGCCTCCTCCTCCCGTTAGTTGTTTAATGGTCCACCACCATTCACGACTGGATGTGGCAGGACTGCAGAGCTTTGATCTGATCCGTTGATTGTGGAATCACTCAGCCTGTCTATAGCATGCTGCTTCCGCTTTTTAGCATGCATGTAGTTCTGTGTTGCAGCTTCCCCAGGTTGGCACCGCATTTTTAGGTACACCTGGTGCTGCTCCTGGTATGCTCTTCTACACTCCATAATGAACCAGGGAAAGATGCTATATAAATTCAAGTCTTTCTTTTTCTTTCACTAGTTTTTAGTGATCTGTAGTTGGACCCCTATATCTCACTGCTCCTTCACCGTTCCCAGCTTCTCACTTTTTAGATAATACTCCGATTTATCTTTCTCGGATCCAAAGTGGATGACCTCACACTTCCCCACATTGAACTCCATCTGCCACAGTTTTGCCCACTCACCAAATCTATCAATGTCCCTTTGCAACTTTCTGCTCCCATCTACACTACTTACTGTGACACCTAATTTCGTGTCATCAGTAAACTTAGATATACGGCTCTCTATTCCTTTCCAAGTTATTTATTAATATAGTCAAACGCTGAGGCCCCAGTACAGATCCGTGGGGCACCCCAATAGTTCTCACTGAATGCGGACGGGAAACTCAGAAGCATTATGGAAATGAGGCCGGGCCTCCACGTCTCGTGCAGTTGTGGACTCACTGCCCACTTCCGCCGTCACACATTCCCTTCCCGTCCCCCACTTACAATTGGGACCCTAGAATTTACAGAGGCATTCAGTCATCCTTGCTTGTACTAGTGGGAGCTCTTCGATTGAGATTACCCACTCCGATCCACTTCAAGTTTTACCCCACATAGATTGATGATGAATGTTTTTTTCAACAGGGTATTTGCTCATCAGAATGATCCCACTCTAGATGATCTCATCCCACAAGAGTATGTTCTGTACCTGTGTCCATCAGGTCCACTCTGGGACAAACTGATGGCGTTCTGGACCGAAAGCCAACAGCGTTGTGGTCGGAATCGAGCGCATGAAGTCTTCCCGCATATTACTCTCTGCCAATTCTTTACAGTAAGGCAGTTTCTTTCCTGTTTAATATTAGCACATTTTTTTAACATTGGTGATGTGATACATCAACAACTATTTGCCTTTATAGAGTCTTTAATGTAGAACTCATGGAAGGTTTCCAATGAGGAATGCGATAGTTGGGCTGAATGGCCTTTTTCCTCTGTACTTCCTTGGTGCAATACAGTGACACACACACTGGTGTCAGCTGTGGCTCAGTGGGTAGCACTCTCTAGGTGGGAGAGGCTAGGAGTGAGCAGGTGCTGCTGGGTGCTTGATTACTGCAGGGAGTTGGAGTGAGTTTGTAAAAAGTTGGTGGTGGGTTTTTAGAGGTTTTTTTCAGGTTTTAGGGCCTTAAACTGCAGCCAGATGGCTGCTGAGGGGCCCAGAGTGCCGGCACCTCAGAAAACATCTCAGGGAGCAGGAGGGGGAAAGACAAGGAGGGTGCAAGAGGCAGGAGCCTTAAAGGGGCAGCAGGACGCCAGAAGGGAGCAAAATAGGTGCAGATGCGCCATTGTTCCAGAGAGAGAAGAAACGGGGAGCAAGGGTCAGCGGTAGAGATGAGGCCGAAGGGAGTGGCTCTGTTGGAGAAACCGTGATAGCAGGAAGACTCTCTAAGGGAGATTATGGGCTGGATTTTGAATGACCCATGGAGTCGGGTTGGGAGGCGTGTGGGGGGTTAAATTTGCGGGGTCGGGGTTTCCGACCCCATCCCGCCTCCACGCAACTTTGACAAAATCAGCCACGGGGTTCCCGACTCCGTCCCACCTCCAAGAGGCGGGAGAGGCCATTACAACCCTTAACAAGCTCTAAATTGGCTCTGTAATGCCATTTTGAAACGTTTTAGCTAGTTTAACCCTTTTCTGACGTGAAGCACGCCTGGTGTGAAACATTCCAGTGAAACCTGGCGGGAGCACAAGTGGATAGCTGACTATCAGCTGCAGGTCCACTATTGCAACGGAGATGTGATGAAGGTAGTAGTAGTATTAGGCCTGAAAGTCGCCTCTGATGCTGCTCCATTGAATGTCTTCAGAGACTGCCTGGCCTTTGCTGCGAGAGGAGTTGGATGGAAAAATTCTCTCTCTCTCTCTCTCATATTCATATCAATTTATCAATTTTCCATCCAGGTCCAATCACATCAAAAGCCAGGCAGGTCCTCTCTCACCAGCAGCCAGACAATCTCTCAGAGCAGGCAGTCAGCAATGATGACATCATCAGAGGCGGGTTTCAGCCTGAAACCACTAATTGGTTCATGGGTTCCCACATGCTGGAACTCAATTGCCCAATTAAGTTAAAATTGCATCATTCATCCACATTAATCTGGAGTCGGGGGGGAAACACGAAATGTGGAGGACACGACCCCAACCCGACCCCAAGACAAAATCCAGCCCTATGTGTCTGACAGGGAGCAGGGACGGGAGGTTACAGAAGAGCTCGAGAGTGAGGAGTCAGAGGGGGACAGAGACATGGAAGTGGGGTGTGGGGTGGCATCGTGTGGAAAGGGAAAGGTTAGTGAGGGGCAAAAGGAGGGAGAAGGGGCAGCTCCTTGGCCCTAACCTAATGTAAGGAAGAGGCTGAAACTGCAGGGAAGTTTCAAACAGGAGATGAAAAAGAGCCGGAGGCTGCAGGAGAAAGCAACAGCTGCCCGAAAAGTTGAGAAGGAGCACGAGAGGAGGGAAGGGCCGGAGATTAAATGATGGGGAGATTATCAGGCACACTTCCCTTATTCGGAGCCATGATTACTGATCAATTTTTAAAGTACAATAGATTATTATCTATTATGGGAGACAAATTAAACTTCAGGTGTTGATGTTAATATGTGGTGGAGGAATGGCTGTGCAGAGCAGCGGAATGGATTTGTATGATGCAATGGAATGATCACGATGTTGTAAATGTTTTTAATGTTCAATAAATAATATATAAAAAAAGTGGGTAGCACTCTCGTCTCTGAGACAGAAGATTGTGGGTTCAAGTCCCACTCCAGAGACTTGAGCACAAAAATCCAGGCTGACACTCTAGTGCAGTACTGAGGGAGCGCTGCACTGTCAGAGGTGCTGTCTTTCTGATGACACATTAAACTGAGGCCCCGTCTTCCCTCTCAAGTGGATGTAAAAGATCCCATGGCACTATTTTGAAGAAGAGCAGGGGAGTTATCCCTAGTGTCCTGGCCAATATTTATCCCTCAATCAACATCACTAAAGCAGATTATCTGGTCTTTATCACATTGCTGTTTGTGGGAGCTTGCTGAGTGCAGATTGGCTGCCGCGTTTCCTACATTACAGCAGTGACTACACAGAGCGGGATTAAACGGAGTGGATTTGAGCAGAGTGTTTTATTTGGGAATTTGGAAAGAGTGGGAATTCGGAGAAGAGGGCAAAGGAGTTGTTGCTTTTTGCCTACATTACTTGTAGTGCTTTGTGTTATAGGTAGATATTTAATTTCAGCACCCTTAACTTAATCTAGATCAAATAAGTAGTCAAGAAACGACACTGTAAACTAAGTTATCGAATTACAAATTTAATTAAATTTAATTAAATAATACAAGGTGATATAGGGATGGCAGTGCAGGTGGTGTGCCGCAACTGCAGCATGTGGGAGTTTGTGGAGAGCATTGTGATCCCGGACAACCACGTTTGCAGTAAGTGCCTGCATCTTGAGGAACTTCAGCTCAGAGTTTTTGAACTGGAGTCTGAGGTGCAGACATTGTGGGGCATCAGGGATGGGGAGAGTTACCTGAACACTTTGATCCAGGAGGCAGTCACACCCCTTAGGTTAGTTAGTGGGACAGGTCTGGTTAGTGGTCAGGGACAGGAGGATGTGACTGCAACTCAGGCAGTTAAGGGGACCCCAGGTGCAGTACTGGAGGAGCCTCAGCCTTTGCCCTTGTCAAACAGGTATGAGGTTCTTGCTGCCTGTGTGGATGAGGGAAAAGCCTGCAGGATGGATGAGCAGGCTAACCATGGTGCAGGAGGCCATTCAAGTGGGGGGAGTGAAAAGGGAATGTAGTTGTGGCAAGGGACAGTATAGTCGGGGGGATAGATACTGTTCTCTGCAGCCACAACCGAGAGTTCCGAAGGTTGTGTTGCCTGCCTGGTGCCAGGGTTAAAGACATCTCCTTGCGGCTGGAGAAAAACTTGGAGTGGGAGGGGGAGGATCCAGTTGTCGTGGTCCACGTAGGAACCAACGACATAGGTAAAACTAGGAATGAGGTTCTGCTGAGGGAGTTTGAGGAGCTAGGATCCAAATTAAAAAGCAGAACCTCAAAGGTAATAATCTCTGGATTGTTACCTGAGCAACGCACAAATTGGCATAGGGACAAACAGATTAGAGGTTTAAATGCGTGGCTCAAAGAGTGGTGTGGGAGGAAGGGGTTTCAGTTCATGGGCACTGGCATCAGTACTGGGGAAAGAGGGCGCTGTTCCGTTGGGACAGGCTCCACTTAAACCGGGCTGGGACCAGTGTCCTGGCGAACCGAATAACTAGGGCAGTAGACAGGGCTTTAAACTAATGAAGGGGGGGCGGGGGGGGGGGGGGGAGGATTCAGGAAAGAGTAAATTTAAAAGCAGCGAGAAAAATGTCAAGGCTCTAGAGCAGAGTAGAGTTTTGGGTAAAAATAAGCAGAGTGGGTCAGGAAAGGGTAGAGAGAGTAACAAAAGTAATAAGGCATCAGTGACTAAGGTGACCTCAAGGAAAAATAGAAATAAGTCAAAGCTAAAGGCACCATATCTGAATGCGCGAAGCATTCGCAACAAAATAGATGAATTAATAGCGCAGATAGAAATTAACAGGTTTGATCTAATAGCCATAACGGAGATGTGGTTGCAAAGTGGCCAAGGTTGGGAACTAAATATTTCAGGATACTTAACTTTTAGAAGGGATAGGCAAAATGGAAAAGGAGGAGAGGTAGCCCTGATAATAAATGATGGGATAAAGACAGTAGAGAGAAAGGATCTTAGCTCTGAAAATCAAGTAGAATCAGTTTAGGTGGAGCTAAGAAACAGCAAGGGGCAGAAAACATTGGTGGGAGTTGTTTATAGGCCCCCAAACAGTAATTGTAATGTAGGGCAGAGTATAAATCAGGAAATTATAGAATCATAGAATCATAGAAAGTTACAGCATGGAAGGAGGCCATTTCGGCCCATCGTGTCCACGCCGGCCAACAAAGAGCTATCCAGCCTAATCCCACTTCCCAGCTCCAGGTCCGTGTAACAAGCATGATACAGTAATTATGGGGGACTTTAATCTACATATAGACTGGGCAAACCAAATTTGCAGTAATAGTGTGGAGGACGAATTCATGTAATGTATGCAAGATAGTTTTCTAGATCAGTATGTTGAGGAACCAACTAGGGAACAGGTTATTTTAGACCTAGTATTGTGCAATGAGACAGGGTTAATTAATAACCTTGTAGTAAAGGGGCCTTTAGGGAAGAGTGACCATAATATGTTAGAATTTTATATTGAGTTTGAAAGTGATTTAGTTAAATCCGAAATTAGGGCCTTAAATCTAAACAAAGCAAACTGCGTAGGTATGAGGGGCAAGTTGGCTAAGGTAGATTGGGAAACTACATTAAAAGGTATGATGGTAGACAAGCAATGGCTAGCATTTAAAGAATTAATAAATAATTTACAACAAATATACATTCCATTAAGGCACAAAAACCCCACAGGAAAAGTGGCCCAACCGTGGCTAACAAGAGAAGATAAAGATAGTATTAGATCAAAGCAAGAGGCTTTTAATGTTGCCAAAAAGAGTAGTAAGCCTGAGGATTGGGAGGATTTTAGAATTCAGCAAAGGAGGACCAAGAAATTGATAAAGAAAGGGAAAATAGAATATGAGAGTAATCTAGCAAGAGACATTAAAACAGACTGTAAAAGCTTCTATAGGTATGTAAAGAGGAAAAGATTAGCGAAAGTAAATGTGGGTCCCTTACAGGCTGAGACAGGAGAAATTATAATGGGGAATAAGGAAATGACAGAGAAATTAAACAAATACTTTGGCCGCGAATTTCCCAGCGGAGGCGGGTTGGAGTCGAGTTGAGTGTCGGCGGCTTCCGGTCACGCTGCCGGCTTCAGCCGCTCTGAAATCATGATTTTAATTTAACAGGGCTTATTAAGCCCGCCGTGAGTGCTACCTGGCCCAATCAGTGGGTTCGGGTTTGCTGCTCGCCTCTGCTGACATCTTCCATTCAGGAGCTTTTAAGGGGCCCATGTAGCCTTTGCATTTCATTTGGTTTCCGCTGCTCCTGAAAACGGGTCCTCTGAAAACGACTGCTGCAAGATCGAAGGCTGCACCTCGATTTGATGATGACTCCCTCCATTCTCTTGTGGAGGGAGTAAGAGGGTGCAGGGATGTTCTGTTACCTCCCGATGGCCGGAGGAAGCCTCCTCAGCAGACAAAGGCAGCCTGGCTGCAAATAGCTGAGGAGGTAAGCGCAAGGTCGTTGTGCTCACGCTCCTGGGTACATTGCCGAAAAAGGTACAATGATCTGCTATGGTCAGCAAAAGTGAGTATAACATCACACCTACCTTCAATCTGCTCCCCATCTGTTCTCATCACCAGCACTCTGCATTGTCAACCTACTCCTCCACATCCCAACTTACCCTTACTTCCCTTGCACCCTTACCTCTACCTCTCTCTCTATGTACAGAATCACTTCACCATCCTACTATGCACCCCTCACACTCGCTCTCACTGTTATGCAATGACAACAACTAACAGGGTACAGGGAGGCACCTTGGTTTTGGCACCTCACTCCATCTTTGTCTCCCTCTAAGCTTCAATGTTATGGAATCTTTACACTCACTCCATCAATCTCGCTGAAACTGCACTTGTGTCCCTCATTGCAGGAAAAGAGAGCCCACAATAAGAGAGAGAGAGCAAGGACAAGAGGAGGCCCACCATCACTCGCAACTTTACAAACACTGCAGAGGCTGCTCTCAACATTGTCGGAGGTGCAGAGGAGCTGGAAGTGGGGGACGGAGAGACGGGTGCACTAGAGCAAGCTGGTGACAGAATAGATTTGCAAACCTCTCATTTAGATTTCAAGTGTGACTGATATGGCATCTGATGTTCATACAGATTGAGTTTTGATCATCTGCACAATACGATGTTTCTGCTACCTAAATATCACATGTCTAACTCATGCCTTTACTCCCCCACAGGACCATCGAGGGCCCCCCTCCCCACTGTCCAGGAGGAAGAGCCGGATGACTCCTCAGAGGAACCTGCAGCCTCTGAGGGAGCAGCATCACCAGGACTCAGTGCACCCAGCTCCAGCACAGGGATGCACACCTCGGTGGGTCCTACGTGACATAGAGTAGTGTTGTCACCTGGTGTATCACAGCTCACAAGTGAGCATCAGCAGATGGTGGAGACAGCGAAGGAGGTTGCAGGATGCTCCTAGCTCTGCTCTGCTGCATGTAGACGCTGTGCCTCTGGGGCCATCCAGAAAGAGAGCGGTGCTGGAACTCCAGGAACAAGTGCAGGAGTCTCTGACAGGGTTTGAATCCACGGTAACTGCGAGTGTGCAGGGAATGGAGGAGTCCATCTCAAACATGAGCAATGCGGTGGTGCGCTCAATGGCGAATGTAGGTGCCGCCATGGAAAGGATGGCAACCTCCATGGAGGACATAAATTGCCAGACTCAAATGAGCATGGTGACTCTTCTAAATAGATGGTCTGATAGGGAGGATAGATAGGCATCTATTGAGGAGAGGAAGCAGAGGTACATGGACATCCCCGTTATGAGGACTGTCAGTACAGAGAAGGGTCCTCATGGCCCCACTGATGTGCAGCAAGGTGCTCTCCAGCTACTTGCTAGCAGTGAAGTGCGGGTGACCCATGAGAGGGATGTTGGTGGTGAACAACAAGGAAGTGGGGGCTCCTCTCCAAGCGCTCACACTACCATGCCACTACGGAGCCCTCGGTCAGAGCCCCAGATTCCTCACCCAACGGAGATGGCCCCTGCACAGCCATAGGAGGAGCAGGCTGTTGCGGAGCCCTCCCAGGCTCCCAAACCCAGAGGACGCTCACCAAAGGCGTCAAAGCAGGTCAGCATAGAAGTGAGCAAGGTGCCTCTGCATCTGCTGAAGCCACAGGAAGCACCACGTAGAAGTATGCGTAAGAGAAAGTTAACACACAAATAGTCACAAGGGTAGTCACTTGGGTGTTTTCATCTGATACAAACGTTTGTCATCGCTATTATGAATGTATTAAAGAAAAGCAATGGCAAAGATTCAAACAGTTGGCCTATGTGTGCTCAGAAATGGAAAGTTGCACAGTGAGAGGTCAGGGCGCCTTTCATCTGTAATGATGGTGGTGAGAGTGATAGAAAACCACAGTTTATTGCACAGATGCTGTATGGTGTGTTAAGAAGGTTGGCCAGACATTCATTTCCATGTGCCAGCCATATGTGGATGATGCGTCAAATTATTCAACTCTGGCATGGATAAGTGAATCCCTTGCCTCACGGCCAGTAATGTGTTCACGTGCTGGTGGAATTGGCACATCCGCCCCCGCAATGCGTCCCTCATCTGCCTCCTCCCCCTCCTCCTCCTCCTCCTCTTCCAAGGAGGCTGTGCGCTGAGCCACTTATTCCTCAGGCAGTGCTAAGCCACGCTGCAGTGCGATGTTGTGCAGGGCACAGCAGACCACAATGATTCTGGAGACCCTGGTTGGTGCATACTGTAGGGCTCCACCAGATCTGTCCAGGCATCTGAATCGCATTTTGAGCAAGCCGATGGTTTGCTCAATGATGCTTCTGGTGGAAATGTGGCTCACATTGTACCGCTTCTCAGCTTCGTTTGATGGCCTCCTCATCGGTGTCATTAGCCACTTTTTCAGGGGATAGCCCTTGTCTCCAAGTAGATATCTGGAAAGTTGTGTTGGCGGATTGAAGAGCTGAGGCACAGTGGACTGCCGCAGGATGTACGAGTCATGGCAACTGCCAGGGAACTTGGTGCAAACATGCATAATGTTCTTCCTGTGGTTACACACCAGCTGGACGTTAAGGGAGTGGAAGCCCTTATGGTTGACAAATACAGCTGGGTTGTGATGGGGTACCCTAATGGCTACATGTGTGCAGTCTACAACGCCCTGCCATATTTGCAAAGCCAACCGCATGAGCAGTTACACTTGCTTCATCCGTGGAGAAGTGGATGTAATTGTGCGTCTTTGCAAAGAAGGCATCGGTAACCAGCGTGATGCAAGTGTGTGCGGCTGACTGGGAGATGCCACTGATGTGCGCTGATGATCCCTGGAAGGACCTTGAAGCAAAGAAGTTGAGTGCAGTGGTGACTTTAACAGCCACTGGTAAGGAGTGGCCACCTGCTCCTCTGGGCTCCAAGTCTTGGTGCAGCATTGTGCAGATGTCAGCGACTACCTCTCACGAAAGTCTCAGCCTCCTTTGGCACTGCTTCTCACTCATGTTGAGGAAGCTCATCCTCGGCCTGTAAACCCTGTGTTAGGGGTATCTCCTGCGGCGAGGTGCAGCCCTGCGCTGATGCCCACTGCCCTGTGCAGCATCAGATGGGTGAGGAGGAGGTTGGCGCTCCTGTTGTTGCTGCTGCTGTTGTGCCTGGTTCTGCTGCTGCCACAGCTGCTCTTCCTCCAATTCTGAGGACCAGGATGAGAGGGTATAAATGGTTCCCATCCCGCTGGTATATATCTCAGTTGAGGAAGAGATGTTGTAAGCGCTCACTCAATGTGGCCAGAGGGTGTTCCAAGGAGGTCACAGTGCATATGGATCTCAGCTTAAACACTCACAAGCTCAGTAGACCTGCAAAATGTTTTACAAAACCTCAAAGCATAAAGTTCTATCATCTGAAAGTCAGCCGTGTTGCTCCTCCGCTTTTATGCTGCAGGAGCAGCTGTCAACAATTCATTTACTTGCTTAAATTGGCACAATCAGCTGGCGTGTTTATCGCACGTTGAGCAGCACACTGAAAATTTCTTAAAATGGGAAGAGCCATGTTAAAAAGGGATTATGTAGGCAGTTAACAAGCTGTTAACTGCCTTAAGTGCCTCTCCCGCAGTTTGGTGTCGGGTCTGATCGGAACTTGCAGACCCGACACTTGGCAAATTTGCATGGAGGTGGGATGGCAGCGGGTTAGCAACCCGCCATCAATCATTTGGATTTTTACTCCCAACCCGGCCTCTGAGCGCCAGCAAAATTGTGGCCTTTGTGTCTGTCTTCACGGAAGAAAATGCTAAAATTTTCTCAGAAATAGTGGAGAACCAAGGGTCTAGCGAGAATGAGGAACTGAAAGAAATTAGTATTAGTAAAACAATAGTACTGGAGAAATTAATGGGACTGAAAGCCGACAAATCCCTGGGACCTGATGGCCTACATCCCAGGGTATTGAAAGAGGTGGCTATAGAGACAGTGGATGCATTGGTTGACATTTTCCAAAATTCCATAGATTCTAGAACGGTTCCCGTGGATTGGAAGGTAGCAAATGTAACCCCACTATTTAAGAAAGGAGGGAGAGAGAAAATGGAGAACTACAGACCAGTTAGCCTGATATCAGTCATCGGGAAAATGGTGGAATCCATTGTTAAGGAAGTGGTATCAGGGCACTTAAAAAATTATAACATGATTAGGCAGAGTCAACATGGTTTTATGAAAGGGAAATCGAGTTTGACAAATTTATTAGAGTTTTTTGAGGATGTAACTAGCAGGGTAGATAAAGGGGAACCAGTGGATGTAGTATATTTGAATTTCCAAAAGGCATTCAATAAGGTGCCACATAAAAGGTTACTAGTGGGGTGCCACAAGGATCAGTGTTGGGGCCTCAGCTATTTACAATCTATATTAATGACCTAGATGAAGGGACCAAGTGTAATGTATCCAAGTTTGCTGATGTTACAAAGCTAGGTGGGACAGTAAGCTGTGAGGAGAACACAAAGGGCTGGATTTTCACCGGCCCGTGAAGGCGGGTTTGGCGGCGGGTTTGGAGGCGGGAGTGGTGTGAAAATAACAGATTCGGGGGTCCCGAACCCATCCCGCCTCCATGCTAGTTTCCCAGGAGGCGGGCACCCGACCTGTGCTGCGACCCACCTCCCCGAGGCGGGAAGGGGATTAGTGCCAATAAATTGCCTGTTAACAGGTAGTTAACAGGCAGTTTTTTGCCTAATCCCTATTTTTAGCCCTGAAGTATGGGCTTCCCAACAGGTCTGAACCACGTCAATTTAGCGAGGCGGACCGTCGGTCTGGAGGGCTTGGAGGGGTTGAGATGTCCGGTGTGCAGGTGAGTGATGGGTGCATGAGTGCAGAGGTAAATGTGTTTGGTGTGTGTAAAGTGTTTTAAGAACTTTTACTTACCTTAACTTTGTCCTGCAGGCTAGCTTCCTTAAGGTGTCGGGAGTCCCTCACATCCACGGCACAGAAAGCAGAATGGCCGCGGAGCTGTCAAAAGCTACAGTCTCTGCTTTCTGTGCTGGATTGATTTCTAACTGAGTCTAAGTACAGGGACTCAAGTTAGAAATCATATTGTCAGTGATTGACAGCTTCACAGAGCTGTCAAACGCTGAAATTTCATCTGTCAAAAGCTCAAAAAGTGGGAGTCCCGCCTCCATCACGTCCCCATTGACAAAATCCAGCCCAAAGAGTCTGCAATGGGATATAGATAGACTAAGTGAGTGGGCAGTAAGGTGGCAGATGGAGTATAATGTAGGGAAATGTGAGGTTTTTCACTTTGGTATTGTGAGTTGTGAGGAGGATGCAAAGAGGCTTTAAGGCGATTTAGACAAGTTGAGTGAGTGGGCAAATACATGGCAGATGCAGTATAACGTGGATAAATGTGAAGTTATCCACTTCGGTAGGAAAAACAGAAAGGTAGAGTATTATTTAAATGGTGATAGATTGGGAAATGCTGATGTACAAAGGGACCTGGGTGTCCTTGTACACCAGTCACTGAAAGCAAACATGCAGGTGCAGCAAGCAGTTAGGAAGGCAAATGGTATGTTGGCCTTCATTGAAAGAGGATTTGAGTACAGGAGCAAGGATGTCTTACTACAGTTATACAGGGCCTTGGTGAGACCACACCTGGAGTAGTGTGTGCAGTTTTGGTCTCCTTACCTAAGAAAGGATATACTTGCCATAGAGGGAGTGCAACAAAGGTTCACCAGACTGATTCCTGGGATGGCAGGACTGTCGTATGAGGAGAGATTGGGTCGACTAGGCCTGTATTCACTAGAGTTTAGAAGAATGAGAGGGGATCTCATTGAAACGTATAAAATTCTGACAGGGCTAGACAGACTGGATGCAGGGAGGATGTTTCCCCTGGCTGGGGGGTCTAGAACGAGGGGTCACAGTCTCAGGATACGGGGTAGGACATTTAGGACTGAGATGAGGAGAAATTTCTTCACTCAGAGGGTGGTGAACCTGTGGAATTCTCTACCACAGAAGGCTGTGGAGGCCAAGTCACTGAATATATTTAAGAAGGAGACAGATAGATTTCTAGACACAAAAGGCATCAAGGGGTATGGGGAGAGAGTGGGAATATGGTATGGAGATAAAGGATCAGCCATGATCATATTGAATGGCGGAGCAGGCTCGAAGGGCCGAATGGCCTACTCCTGCTCCTATTTTTCTATGTTTCTACGTTTCTATGGTAGGAAGAATAGAAAAACAGAATATTTTTTAAATGGTGAGAAACTTTCAAATGTTGGTGTTCAGAGAGATTTGGGTGTCCTCGTGCAAGAAACACAGAAAGCTAGCATGCAGGTACAGCAAGCAATAAGGAAGGCAAATGGCATGTTGGCCTTTATTGCAAGGGGGTTGGAGTATAAGAGTAAGGAAGTCTTGCTACAATTGTACAGGGCCTTGGTGAGACCACACCTGGAGTACTGTGCACAGTTTTGGTCTCCTTATCTAAGGAAGGATATACTTGCCTTGGAGGCGGTGCAACGAAGGTTCACGAGATTGATTCCTGGGATGAGAGGGTTGTCCTATGATGAGAGATTGTGTAGAATGGGCCTATACTCGCTGGAGTTTAGAAGAATGAGAGGTGATTTCATTGAAACATACAAGATTCTGAAGGGGATTGACAGGGTAGATGCTGAGAGGTTGTTTCCCCTGGCTGGAGTGTCTAGAACTAGGGGGCATAGTCTCAGGATAAGGGGTAGGCCATTTAAGACTGAGATAAGGAGACATTTCTTCACTCAGAGGGCTGTGAATCTTTGGAATTCTCTACCCCAGAGGGCTGTGCTGTGAATGCTGAGTCTTTGAGTATATTCAAAGCTGAGATAGATAGATTTTTGGACTCTAGGGGAGTCAAGGGATATGGAGATCGGGCGGGAAAGAGGAGTTGAGGTCGATGATCAGCCATGATCATATTGAATGGCGGAGCAGGCTCGAGGGGCCGTATGACCTACTCCTGCTCCTATTTCTTATGTTCTTATGTTCTTAGACAGGCTAAGTGAGTGGACAAGAACATGGCAAATGGAATATAATGTGGAGAAATGTGAAGTTATCCACTTTGGTAGGAAAAATAGAAAAGCAGAGTATTTTTTAAATGGTGAGAGATTAAGAAATGTTGGTGTTCAGAGAGACCTGGGTGTCCTTGTACACGAATCACTGAAAGTTAACATGCAGGTACAGCAAGCAATTAGGAAAGCAAATGGTATGTTGGCCTTTATTACAAGAGGATTTGAGTATAAGAGTAAAGACATCTTACTGCAATTACATAGGGCCCTGGTGAGACCACACCTGGAGTATTGTGTACAGTTTTGGTCTCCTTACCTAAGGAAGGATATACTTGCCATAGAGGGAGTGCAACGAAGGTTCACCAGACTGGTTCCTGGGATGGGGGGATTGTCCTATTAGGAGAGATTGAGTAGACTAGGCCTATATTCTCTAGAGTTTAGAAGAATGAGAGGTGATCTCATTGAAACATACAAAATTCTTAGAGGGCTTGACAGGGTAGATGCAGGGAGGATGTTTCCCCTGGCTGGGGAGTCTAGAACCAGGGGTCATAGTCTCAGAATAAGTGGTCGGCCATTGAGGATTGAGATGAGGAGAAATTTCTTCACTAAGAGGGTGGTGAATCTTTGGAATTCTCTATCCCAGAGGGCTGTGGAGGCTCAGTCGTTGAGTATATTCAAGACAGAGATCGATAGATTTTTGAATATTAAGGGAATTAAGGGATATGGGGATAGTGCAGGAAAGTAGAGATGAGGAAGAAGATCAGACATGATCTTATTGAATGGCGGAGCAGGCTCAAAGGGTCACATGGCCTACACCTGCTCTTATTTCTTATGTTCTTATGTTCAAAAGTATTTAATTAATTGTAAAGCACTTTGGGATGTCCGGTGGTCATGAAAGGCGCTATAGAAATGCAAGTCTTTCTTTTTACTAGTACGGTCACACTAATGGTGTGTTGCACACTGCACTAATACGGTCACACTTAAGCTAATTAAATAAATCTGGAATAAAAAGCTAGTATCAGTAATGGTGACCATGAAACTACCAGATTGTTGTAAAACCCATCTGGTTCACTAACATCCTTTAGGGAAGGAAATCTGCCGTCCTTACCCGGTCTGGTCTATATGTGACTCCAGACCGACCGCAAATGTGGTTGACTCTTAACTGCCCTCTGGAATGGCCTAGCAAGCCATTCAGTTGTATCAAACTAGTAGGAAAAACAATAAGAATAAAACCGGACGGACCACCCGGCATCGACCTAGGTACCGGTTTCGGGCACAACAAAGGCACACCCAACCCAGTCAACCCTGCAAAGTCCCCCTCACTTACATCTGGGGACTTGTGCCAAAATTGGGAGAGCTGTCCTACAGACTAGTCAAGCAACAGCCTGGCATAGTCATACTCACAGAATCATACCTTTCAGCCAGCATCCCAGATTTCTCCATCATCATCCCTGGGTATGTCCTGTTCCACCAGCAAGACAGACCCACCAGAGGTGGCGGCACAGTGGTATACAGTCAGGAGGGACTGGCCCTGGGCATCCTCAACATTGACTCCGGACCCCATGAAGTCTCATGGCATCAGGTCAAACACTGGCAAGGAAACCTCCTGCTGATTACCACCTATCGCCCTCCCTCAATTGATGAATCAGTACTCCACCATGTTGAACACCACTTGGAAGAAGCACTGAGAGTAGCAAGGACACAGAATGTACTCTGGATGGGGAACTTCAATGTCCATCACCAAGAGTGGCTCGGTAGCACCACTACTGACCGAGCTAGCCGAGTCCTGAAGGACATAGCTGCCAGACTGGGCCTGCATCAGGTGTTGAGAGAACCAACACGAAGGAAATACCTAATTGACCTCGTCCTCACCAATCTCCCTGTTGCAGATGCATCTGTCCATTACAGTATTCGTAGGAGTGACCACCACTCAGTCCTTGTGGAGACAAAGTCCCGTCTTCACACTGAGGACACCCTCCATCGTGTTGTGTGGCACTACCAACGTGCTAAATGGGATAGATTCAGAAGATAAGAATATAAGAACATAAGAATTAGGAGCAGGAGTAGGCCATATGGCCCTTCGAAACTGCTCTGCCATTAAATAAGATCATGGCTGATCTTCAACCTCAACTCCCTAGAATCCAAAAATCTATCTATCTCTGTCTTGAATATACTCAACGACTCAGCTTCACAGCCCTTTTGGGTGGAGAATTCCAAAGATTCACAACCCTCTGAGTGAAGAAATTCCTCCTCATCTCAGTCTTAAATGGCCGACCCCTTATCCTGAGACTGTGCCCCCTAGTTCCAGGCTCACCAGCCAGGGGAAACAATCTCTCAGCATCTACCGTCAATCCCCCTCAGAATCTTATGGACTAGAAATTGGGCACCTTAGCGCCTCCCATTAGCGCCTCCGGGGGGCGCTAACGACTTACCGCCCGGGCGCGGCTGTGTTAGCGCTGCCGACAAAATTCACCTGCCGATTTGCGGCGGCGCTAACCACTAACGCCACGTCCACTTGCGGCTGGAGATCGTGATGTCATCTGGCTGCGCATCGCCCCGGTAGCGCCCTGGACTGGAAATTCATTCTCGCCCCCTGCCTGGAAGACCCGGCTGCAGACTGCAACATCTCAGCATGTGCGGCAGTAGTCTGGGATGGCTGGGTTACAGGCTATGGCAAGTGCAATGGCAGCGTGGCGGTGGTGGGAGCAGGAATGCTGTCATCCTGAGAGAGGACAGCACCTTCCTGCTCGACCGACAAACCGCCAAGGATGGACTTGATGGTTTGCGCAGAGATGAAAGCAATGCTGGAGGCGGACTCCTCCACGTTCCTAGCCAGTTCATCCATGCTCTCGGGAACCCTTGCCATTGCACCCATGAGCTCAGTGTGCATGCTCATCGCCTGTGTGGTCATCGCCTCGACATTGATGTCCTCATCTGTGCAGCAGAACTCGCGCGCGCACTCACCCTCCGGGGAGATGGCCCCCAAGCTTCCCTTTCCCCGTGGCATTGCTGCAGCCCGCTGGGTCCTGAAGCTTCACCCACATCAGAGCCATTTCCATTTCTCTGCCTGACCTCCTCCCATGCTTTGCTGCTGCCTCCTGTGTGAGTAAGTATGCAGCTATGTGTTTGGCAGATGTGCCTACCATAGTTGAATAGTTGTTAATGTATGTAAGATGTGAGATGTGGATGTGACTTTTAGTAGATGGGCATAGTTGGTGGGTGAGTATTGGGGATTTGAAGGTTTATACAGTCTGTGCACAGAGTGAGGTTGAGATGGTAGTATTTAGAGGTTTTTGTGGTACTGGGTGTGAGTCCTTTGGACCACGCTTCTGGCCAACATGCCATTTGCCTTCCTAATTGCTTGCTGTACCTGCAAGCTAACTATCTGTGTTTCCTGTACAAGGACACCTAAATCTCTCTGAACACCAACATTTAATAGTTTCTCACCGTTTAAAAAATATTCTGTTTTTCTATTCTTCCCACCAAAGTGAATAACCTCACGTTTCCCCACATTATCCATGTGCCACCTTATTGCCTACTTACTTAACCTGTCTATATCCCTTTGCAGACTCTTTGGGCTGGATTTTGTCTTAGGGTCGGGTTGGGGTCGTGTCATCCGCATTTCGTGTTTCCCTCCCGACTCCAGATTAATGTGGATGAATGATGCAATTTTCACTTAATTGGGCAATTGAGTTGCAGCATGTGGGAACCCATGAACTAATTAGTGGTTTCAGTCTGAAAGTCGCCTCTGATGATGTCATCATTGCAGGTCAGAGACTGCCTGGCTACTGGTGAGAGAGGACCTGTCTGCATTGCTTCTGTTGTAACTGGACCTGGATATATATATGAGAGAGAGAGAGAGAGATTTTTTTTGCATCCAAGTCCTCTTACACCAAATGCCATGACATTGAATGTAGCAGTATCAGAGGCGACTTTCACACCTAATACTACTACTACCTTCATTACATCTCCGTTGTAATAGTGGACCTGCAGCCGATAGTCAGCTATCCACTTGTGCTCCCGCCAGGTTTCACTGGAGTGTTTCACACCAGGTGTGCTTCACATCAGAAAAGGGTTAAACTAGCTACAACGCTTCAAAATAGCATTACAGACCCAATTTAGGGCTTGTTAAGTGCTTTAATGGACTCTCCCGCCTCTTGGAGGCGGGATGGAGTCGGGAACCCCGCGACTGATTTTGTCAAAATTGCGTGGAGGCGGGATGGAGGCGGGATGGGGTCGGAAACCCCAACCCCGCAAATTTAACCCCCCACACGCCTCCAAACCCGACTCCATGGGTCATTCAAAATCCAGCCCAAAGGGTCCTCCTCACAGCTTACTTTCCCACCTAGCTTTGTATCATCAGCATACTTGGATACATTACACTCGGTTCCTTCATCTAAGTCATTAATATAGATTGTAAATAGCTAAGGCTCCAACACTGATCCTTGTGGCACCCCACTAGTTACAGTCTGCCAACTTGAAAAAAATCCGTTTATCCCTACTCTCTGTTTTCTGTCCATTTACCAATCCTCTATCCATGCTAATGCAACCCCCAACCCCATGAGCCCTTATCTTGTGAAGCAACCTTTTATGTGGCCCCTTATCAAATGCCTTTTGGAAATCCAAATATACTACATCTACTGGTTCCCCTTTATCTTCCCTGCTAGTTACATCCTCAAAAAACTCTAATAAATTTGTTAAACACGATTTCCCTTTCATAAAACCATGTTAACTCTGCCTAATCATATTATGATTTTCTAAGTGCCCCATTAAGAATTCATTAATAATGGATTCCAGCATTTTCCCGACGACTGATGTCAGCCTAACTAGCCTGTAGTTCCCTGTTTTCTCTCTCCCTTCTTTCTTGAGTTTGCAAAGTTCCAAACCGCTGGGACCCTTCTAGAATCTAGGGAATTTTGGAAGATCACAACCAATGTATCCACTATGTCTGGAGTTACCTCTTTTAGATAATGGGCCGAAAATTGATCCCGCGACGCGAGAGTACGCACTGCGTACTCTCGCGTATTCCCACTCCAATTGCCGGTTTTCTGCATGCCCTGCGCATGCGCTGAAAACCGGCAATTGCTCTTTTGAAAAGGGGGCGGTTCCTCGGTGCATCGCGTGCGCGCTACAGGCTGCGCGCACGCTGTGCACTTCATGCTTTGGACGCGCAGGTAAGTACGGAAGATTTTGGAAATGGAAAAAGGAGGAGTAAGACCCAAGTAGTGAATTAAGTATTTTTTTGAATTTTTTTTAACAGGTATATCTTTTTTAGAGCCTTTAAAGACAGGTAAGTTTATTTTTATAACTTTTTAAAAGATTTTAAATTTTTTCAAAAATTTTATTTTTTATTTAAAATGGTTAATTTATTTAACTATACTTATTTTATTAATGTGATGGGTTTTTTAAAATTTAATTGAGGTTTAGCTGTTATTTTGGGGGGGTGTAAGATTCATAGATTTCACAGCACGTATGTGAAACTTATGAATGGAAGATGGTGTGCTGCCATTGGCTCTAACTGAGTCACGTGATCCCACAGCTCGCACGAATTCACTACGCCGCTGGGATACGCAAGCACTGCCCAGCTGATGTCTGGAACATCAAGTTCGTGCGAGCTGGATCTGAAAAAGCACAAGCGAGGTGAGAGATCGCGGGGAAGCCTTACCCCCGCGGGAACAGAGCGAGATGAATTTCTGGGCCAATGAGATTAGTAATGAGATAAGTGCATTTAAAATAAAAAGAGGGGATATATTAAATAAACTAATCAAACTCAAAGAGAATAAAACTCCTGGTCCTGATGGATTGCAACCATGCATTTTAAAAGAATCTAGGGAAGAGATAGCAGAGGCATTACTACACATATTTAATAATTCGTTAGAAAAAGGGGTCGTGCCAGAGGACTGGCGGATAGCTAATGTAATACCTGTATTTAAGAAGGGGGATAGAACATGTCCAGGGAATTATAGACCAGTCAGCTTAACATCGGTGGTAGGAAAAATAATGGAATCCCTACTAAAGGAGAGAATAGAAGAACATCTAGAAGCGAAAAGTATAATAATGAATAGTCAGCATAGATTTCAAAAGGGAAAATCTTGCTTGACCAACCTTATTGAATTTTTTGAAGAGGTAACAGAGAGAGTAGACAATGTTAATGCAGTAGATGTAATTTATCTAGATTTTCAAAAGGCCTTCAATAAGGTACCCCATAATAGACTGATGAATAAGGTCAGAGAATGCGGAGTCAGGGGACAAGTAGCAGAATGGATAGCTGGCTGGCTTCAAGACAGAAAGCAGAGAGTCATAGTCATAGAGTCATAACGGCAGAGAAGGAGGCCATTTGGCCCATCGAGTCTGTGCCGGCTCTCTATAGAGCGATCCAGTCAGTCCCATTCCCCCGCTCTATCCCCGTAGCCCTGCAAGTTTATTTCCCTCAAGTGCCTATCCAGTCTCCCCTTGAAAATATTGAGGCCTGTATTTTCCAATCGGAGGCTTCCTGCGTGCGGAGGCCTCCGATCTGGAAAAAATCTACCTTACCTGAGGGCTCCGGAGGTCCGGACATTTCCGATCCTGGGCCTCTCCACTATGAAATACGCAGGGCCCAGGTATCCCAGGGGCGCATGTGGTTCGCAAGCGTCCTGGGATCACGTGGGCCATGGGGAAATAATGAAAGAAGGGAATCCACCTTCATATTTTTGACAGGTCTCTCAGCTTAGACCTGTCAAAAGTATGAATGGAGATCACTCCAAAAACACATCAAAACATTAAATAAATTTTTTTTTAAATCATGTTTTTAAAATTAGTTAAAATTACATTAAATTAACTATTTTAAACAAAAATTTAATTTTTTTTTTCAATTAAAGTTTTTTACGGGGCTAAAAATAAACTTACCTTTTTTTAAAGTATTTTTAAATTATAAATGAGTGAAAAAAATTTTAACATTTTTTAAAACTTTTTTTTAAACTCATGCTGGTAAAAGCAGGCCTTACGCCTGCTTTTACCAATGCATAAGGTTTTTAAAGGATTTCAGCGGGCAGAGGTTCTGCAGAAAGCGGAACTCTCCACCCGCAGAGGCCCTTCTCCAGGGCAGGCGTGCGATCTGTCAAGAGGATTCTTGACAGATCGGAAGTGCCAGTTTCAGCGCATGCGCTTCACATGCCTGAAACTGGCACTTGCGAGGTCCCTACGGGTATGTACACAGCTCGTACACACCCGTAGGGATCAGAAAATACGGGCCTGAGTGTCTCCGCTTCCACCACTTCCGTCAGCAGCAAATTCCAGGTCATCACCACTCGCTGTGTAAAAAGTTTTTTCTCACATCCCCCTGTATCTCTTGCACAAAACTTTAAATCTGTGTCCCCTAGTCCTTGTACCATCAACTAGTGGGAACAGCCTTTCCCCGTCTAGCCTATCCAAACCCGTCATAATCTTGTACACCTCTATCAAATCACCCCTCAACCTCCTTTGCTCTAATGAAAACAAATCCAGCTTCTCCAACCTGTCCTTGTAGCTAAGATCCCCCATCCCCGGAACCAATCTGGTAAATCCCCTCTGCACCCTCTCAAGGGCCTTCACATCCTTCCTAAAGTGTGGTGACCAGAACTGGACGCAGTACTCCAGTTGTGGCCTAACCAGCGCTTTATAAAGGTTCAGCATAACTTCCCTACTTTTGTACTCAATACCTCTATTTATGAAGCCCAAGATCCCATATGCTTTGTTAACCACACTCTCAATATGTCCTGCCACCTTCAGGGACCTATGCACATTAACTCCCAGGTCCCTCTGTCCCTGCACACTCTTTAAAACTGTGCCACTAAGGGGGCGATTTTTCCACTGGAGGCGAGATGGAGGCGGGTTTCAGTTTGGGTGGGTTTGAAACTTGCCTCCACTGATAGGTTTCAAAAATTTGCGATTTTCCCATGATTGTCCATTTGATTTCCGAGGTGTGGGATACCCTTGGTCAATTAGTGTTTTGGGACTGAAACTCGCCTCTGTTGACAGCAATTTTCCAGTCTGATTTTGTGGCTTCTTGCTCCCTTGGCTCATTCCACAGGATTTCTGCGTATCCTGCACCACCTCCAACATCTTTGGAGAAACCATTATGTCCAATTCCAAGGCAAGGGCCTCCCCGAGGCTCTCGGATGAGGCGCTGCAAATGTTGTTGGAGGGGCTGACAGCTAGCATGGAGGTGCTCTTCCACTCATCTGGGAGGAAGAGGCCTGCCAAAGAAACCAAGGCTGTGTGGGTACAGCTGGCAAGGGATATAACCTCCAGATCTGTGTTCAGATTGGGAGACTGTTTCTGTGTATTGATGAAATGCCATCCCTGTTGGAAATCATTAAAATGATTTGAAGCCAAAATTTTGGCGTTATGCCATCTGTTCTTTCGCCTTAGGCAGCTCCACATTGCGGGCACAGCCACACTTGCGTTGTCAGATTGATGGCCGAAGTGAAAGGAGGTCAGAGAGTCGTGTCCATTGTCAATGATGTCCTAGGATGGAGCCAAGGACATGTGCCAACTTGGGCGACCTATGCAAATCTGGCCATGATAAGTTCATCCCTTGCATCCCGGGCAGCCATGTGCTCGCGTGCTGCCGCTGCCGCTGGTCGATACACCGGCGCTCTGACCTCCTCCTGCTCCTCCTCCTCCTCCAGATCCTCCTCCTCCTCCTCAGCCTCCTCCTCCTCCTCCTCAGCCTCCTCCTCCTCTTCCTCCTCATCTGAGGAGGGCTGGAACTGAGCCGCTTGCTCATCATGAAGCTGCAAGCCATGGCGCTGTGCGATGTTGTGCCGTGTACAGCAGACCACGACCATTCTGGAGACCCTGAATGGTGTATACTGCAGGGTTCCACCTGATCGGTCAAAGCAACGGAAGCGCATCTTCAACAAACCTATGATGGACCTGGTCGATGTGTGGCTGACGTTGTAGCGCTCCTCAGCCTCGTTAGCTGGCCTCCTGATCGGCGTCATTAGCCACTTCTTCAGGGGTAGCCTTTGTCATCAAGGAGCCATCCGTTAAGTTGGTTTGGTGGATTGAAAAGTGGAGGAACACTAGAGTGCCGCAGGATGAAAGAGTCATGGCAACTACCACAGAACTTGGCGCAAACATGCAAAAACTCCTTCTTGTGGTTACACACCAGCTGTACGTTGAGGGAGTGGCAGCCCTTTCATAGAAACATAGAAGATAGGAGCAGGAGTAGGCCATTCGGCCCCTCTAGCCTGCTCCGCCATTTAATGAGATCATGGCTGATCATCCAAATTCAGTACCCTGTCCCTGCTTTCTCCCCATATCCCTTGATCCCTTTAGCCTTAAGAAATATATCTATCTCCTTCTTGAATATATTTAATGAATTGGCCTCAACTGCCTTCTGTGGTAGAGAATTCCACAGGTTCACCACTCTCTGGGTGAAGAAATTCCTCCTCATCTCAGTCCTAAATGGCTTACCCCTTATCCTTAGACTGTGACCTCTGGTTCTGGACTCCCCCGCCATCGGGAACATCTTGTTTATAGCTTAGATTTTAACTAATTACTAGATCTAGTTTAAGTTCTAGGTAGATTAAATAAAATATTTACCAGTAACACAAAGCACTGCAAGTATTGGAAACAGAAGCAGCACCCCCATCCCCCTCTGCTCCGAATTCCCACTCTCTCCAAATTCCCAAGTTTAACACTCCGGTTAAGATCACTCTGTGCAGAACAGATCTAGCAGCTCAAAACTAGGCATCCACGAGGCGCTGTAGGCCATCAGCAGCAGCAGAAGTGTATTCCACCACAATCTGTAACCTCGTGGCCCAACATCCCTCACTCTACCATTACCATCAAGCCAGGGGACCAACCCTGTTTCAATGAGGAGTGCAGAAGAGCATGCCAGGAGCAGCACCAGGTGCACGTTTTTTAATTCATTCATGGGATGTGGGCATCACTGGTTTTATTGCCCATTCCTTATTGCCCTTGAGAAGGTGGTGGTAAGCCGCCTTCTTGAACCGCTGCAGTCCGTGTGGTGAAGGTACTCCCACAGTGCTGTTAGGTAGGGAGTTCCAGGATTTTGACCTAGCGACGATATATTTCCAAGTCAGGATGGTGTGTGGCTTGGAGGGGAACGTTCAGGTGGTGGTGTTCCCACATGCCTGCTGCTCTTGTTCTTCTATGTGGTAGAGGTTACGGGTTTGAGAGGTGCTGTCGAAGAAGCCTTGGTGAGTTGCTGCAGTGCATCTTGTAGATGGTACACACTGCAGCCACGGTGCCAATCAATTGGGCTGCTTTGCCCTGGATGATGTCAAGCTTCTTGAGTGTTGTTGGGGCTGCACTCATCCAGGCAAGTGGAGAGTATTCCATCACACTCCTTACTTGTGCCTTGTAGATGTTGGAAAGGCTCTGAGGAGTCAGTAGGTGAGTCACTCACCGCAGAATACCCAGCCTATCACCTGCTCTTGTAGCCACAGTATTTATGTGGCTGGTCCAGTTAAGTTTCTGGTCAATGGTAACATAGAAACATAGAAACTAGGAGCAGGAGTAGGCCATTCGGCCCGTCGAGCCTGCTCCACCATTCAATACGATCATGGCTGATCATCCAAATCCAGTACCCTGTCCCTGCTATCTCACACAGAATCCCCATCGAGCCTGTACCGACACATATCCCACCCTATCCCCGTAACCCCACGTATTTAATTCCCCCTAACATATCCCATCCTATCCCCGTAACCCCACATATTTAATCCCCCCCTAACACTAAGGGTCAATTTATCATAGCCAAATCAACCTAACCCGCACATTTTTGGACTGTGGGAGGAAACCGGAGCACCCGGAGGAAACCCACGCAGACACGGGGAGAATGTGCAAACTCCACACAGACAGTCACCCGAGGCCAGATTCGAACCCGGGTCTCTGGCGCTGTGAGGCACCAGTGCTAACCACTATGCCACCGTGTTGCCCACTGGTGATCCCCAGGATGTTGATGGTGGGGGATTTGGCGATGGTAATACCGTTCAATATCAAGGGAAGGTGTTTAGACTCTCTCATGTTGGAGATGGTAATTGCCTGGCACTTGTGTGGCACGAATATTACTTGCCACTTATCAGCCCAAGCCTGAATGCTGTGCAGGTCTTGTTGCATGTGGGCATGGACTGCTTCATTATCTGAGGAGTTGTGAGTGGCACTGAACACTGTGCAGTCATCAGAGAACATCCCCATTTCTGACATTATGTTGGAGGGAAGGTCATTGATGAAGCAGCTGAAGATGGTTGGGCCTAGGACACTGCCCTGAGGAACTCCTGCAGCGATGTCCTGGGGCTGAGATGATTGACCTCAACCACCATAACCATCTTCCTTTGTGCTAGGATGACTCCAGCCAGTGGAGAGTTTTCCCCCCAGATTCCCATTATCTCAGTTTTACTATGGCTCCTTGATGCCACACTCGGTCAAATGCTGCCTTGATGTCAAGGGCAGCCACTCTCACCTCACCTCTGGAATTCAGCTCTTCTGTCCATGTTTGGACCTAGGCTGTAATGAGATCTGGAGCCAAGTGGTCCTGGCAGAGCCCAAACTGGGCATCAGTGAGCAGGTTATTGGTGAGTAAGTGCCACTTGATAGCACTGTCGACAACACCTTCCATCACTTTCCTGATGATTGAGAGTAGACTGTTGGGGGTGGTAATTGGCCGGGTTGGATTTGTCTTGCTTTTTTGTGGACAGGACATACCTGGGCAATTTTCCACTTTGTCGGGTAGATGACAGTGCTGTAGCTGTACTGGAACAGCTTGGCTTGAGGCGCAGCTAGTGCTGGAGCACAAGCCTTCAGCACGATAGCCGGAATGTTGGCGGGGCCCACAGCCTTTGCTGTATCCAGTGTGTTCAGCCGTTTTTTGATATTACGTGGAGTGAATCAAACTGGCTGAAGACTGGCTTCAGTGATGGTAGGGACCTCAGGAAGAGGCTGATATGGATCATCCACTCAGCACTTCTGGCTGAAGATGGTTGCAAACGCTTCAGCCTTGTGTTTTGCACTCACGTGCTGGGCTCCACCATCATTGAGGATGGGGATATTCATGGAGCCTCCTCCTCCTGTTAGTTGTTTAATTGTCCACCACCATTCACGACTGGATATGGCAGGACTGCAGAGCTTTGATCTGATCCATTGATTGTGGGATCGCTTAGCTCTACCTATAGCATGTTGCTTCCACTGTTTAGCATGCATGTTGTCCTGTGTTGTAGTTTCACCAGGTTGGCACCTCATTTTTAGGTACATCTGGTGCTGCTCCTGGCATGCTCTTCTACACTCCTCATTGAACCATGGTTGGTCCTCTGATGGTAATGGTACAGTGAGGGATATGCCAGCCTATTAGTTTACAGATTGTGCTGGATATAGTTCTGCTGCTGCTAATGGCCTACAGTGCCTCATGGATGCCCAGTTTTGAGCTGCTAGATCTATTCTGAATTTATCCCATTTAGCACGGTGGTAGTGCCACACAACACAATGGAGGGTGTCCTCAGTGTGAAGACGGGACTTCGTCTTCGCAAAGTCTGAGCGGTGGTCACTGCTACCAATACTGTCATGGACAGATCCATCTGTGACAGGTAGGTTGGTGAGGACAAAGTCAAGTAGGTTCTTCCCTCATGTTGGTTCTCTCACCACCTGTCACAGGCCCAGACTAGCAGCTATGTCCTTCAGGACTTGGCCAGCTCGGTCAGTAGTGGTGCTACCCAGCCATTCTTGGTGATGGACATTGAAGTCCCCCACCCAGAGTACATTCTGTGCCCTTGCTACCCTCAGTGCTTCTTCCAAGTGGTGTTCAACATGGACTCATCAGTTGAGGGAGAGCAGTAGGTGGTAATCAGCAGGAGGTTTCCTTGCCCATGCTTGACCTGATACCATGAGACTCAGATGGGGTCCGGAGTCAATGTTGAGGACTTCCAGGCAATGTTCCCCCTAATTTTTTTTGGGTGCATGGCACCTTTAAGGGGTTGGGTGGCCCAATTCACAGTTTCGCGGCCGCGCAGCTTAGAGGGAATGTTGCTTTCAGGGCCCCTCCCTCCCGAGTGTATACCACTGTGCCTCCACCTCTGGAGGACATACCCAGGGATGATGCCATGAGACTTCATGGGGTCCGGAGTCAATGTTGAGGATTCCCAGGGCCAGTCCTTCCTGACTGTATACCACTGCGCCGCCACGTCTGGTGGGTCTGTCTAGCCGGTGGAACAGGACATACCAGGGATGGTGATGGAGAAATCTGGGACATTGGCTGAAATGTATGATTCTGTGAGTATGACTATGTCAGGCTGTTGCTTGACTAGTCTGTGGGACAGCTCTCCCAATTTTGGCACAAGTACCCAGACGTTAGTGAGGAGGACTTTGAAGGGTCGACTGGGCTGGGTGTGCCTTTGTCGTGTCTGAATCTGGTGCCTAGGTCGATGCCGGGTGGTCCGTCCAGTTGTATTCTTATTGTTGTTTTTCGTAGCGGTTTGTTACAACTGAGTAGCTTGCTGGGCCACTTCAGATCGCAGTTAAGAGTCAACCACATTGCTGTGGGTCTGGAGTCACATATAGGCCAGACTGGGTAAGGACGGCAAATTTCTTTCCCTAAAGGACATTAATGAACCAGATGGGTTTTTATGACAATCCGGTAGTTTCATGGTCACCATTACTGAAACTAGCTTTTTATTCCAGATTTATTTAATTAACTGAATTTAAATTCCCCAGCTGCCATGGTGGGATTTGAACTCATTATATAGGGCTTTGGTTAGACCACACCTGCAGTATTGTGTACAGTTTTGGTGTCCTTACTAAAGGAAGGATATACTTGCATTAGAGGGGTGCAGCAAAGGTTCACCAGATTGATTTCTCGGTATCTGTCATATGCCTCCCTTTTTTTCTTTATCCTACCCTGTATGTCTCTAGACATCCAGGGGGCTCTAGATTTGTTAGTCCCACCTTTTTTCTTTAAGGGCACATATTTGGTCTGAACCCTCCGGATCTCCTCCTTGAATGCCTCCCACTGCTCTGACACTGATTTACCTTCAAGTAGCTGTTTCCAGTCCACTATGGCTAAATCCCCTCTGAGCTTAGCAAAATTTGCTTTTCCCCAATTTAGAATTTTTATTCCTGGTCTATCCTTGTCCTTTTTCATAACTACCTTAAATCTAACAGAATCATGGCCACTAGCACCAAAATGCTCCCCCACTGATACGCCTTCTACCTGCCCAGCTTCATTCCCTAAAACTAAGTCCAGAACCGCCCCCTCCCTTGTTGGGCTTGCTTCATACTGGCTAAAAAAGTTCTCCTGGATGCATTTTAGGAATTCCGCACCCTCTATACCCTTCACACTAATTTTATCCCAGTTAATATTGGGGTAGTTGAAATCCCCTACTATTACTGCCCTATAGTTTTTGCACTTCTCAGAAATTTGTCTACATATTTGTTCTTCTATCTCCCTCTCACTGTTTGGGGGTCTGTAGTACACTCCCAGCAGTGTGATCACCCCTTTTTTGTTTTTCAATTCGACCCATATGGTCTCGTTTGATGATCCCTCAAACATATCATCCCTTCTCACAGCTGTAATAGTTTCTTTAATCAATACCACGACCCCCCCACCCTTTTTACCTCCCTCTCTATCCCGTCTGAAAATCCTGTAACCAGGAATGTTGAGCTGCCATACCTGCCCCTCTTTCAGCCAGGTCTCTGTAATATCTATAATATCATAGTCCCAAGTATCTACCTGTGCCCTCAGCTCATCTGCCTTGTTCGCTATACTCCTTGCATTGAAGTATATACCATTTAGTACAGGCAAACCTCCTTGTTGACTACTATCTAGCCCTTGATTCCTCTGTCCTTCCAATTTACTTTCTATGTTTTTGTTTTCCAATTCCAGTTTTTCTTCCATCCCTATTGACTCTATACTTAGGTTCCCATCCCCAACAGCACTAGCAAACCCACCCGCGAGGATATTGGTCCCGTTCCCATTGAGGTTCCCGTCTGGCTTGTAGAGGTCCCACCTCCCCCAGAAACGGTTCCAATTCCTCAGGAATCTAAAGCCCTCCCTCCTACACCATCAGTAGGGGCAGTACAGTGGCATAGTGGTTAGCACTGGTGCCTCACAGCGCCAGAGACCCGGGTTCGAATCTGGCCTCGGGTGACTGTCTGTGTGGAGTTTGCACATTCTCCCCGTGTCTGCGTGGGTTTCCTCCGGGTGCTCCGGTTTCCTCCCACAGTCCAAAAATGTGCGGGTTAGGTTGATTTGGCTATGATAAATTGACCCTTAGTGTTAGGGGGGGATTAAATATGTGGGGTTACAGGGATAGGCTGGGATATGTTAGGGGGAATTAAATACGTGGGGTTACGGGGATAGGGTGGGATATGTGTCGGTGCAGGCTCGATGGGGATTCTGTGTGAGAAAGCAGGGACAGGGTACTGGATTTGGATGATCAGCCATGATCGTATTGAATGGTGGAGCAGGCTCGACGGGCCGAATGGCCTACTCCTGCTCCTAGTTTCTATGTTTCTATGTTTCTATCTCTCCAGCCACGCATTCATCTGCTCTATCTTCCTATTTCTGTACTCACTAGCACGTGGCACTGGTAGTAATCCGGAGATTACTACCTTTGAGGTCCTGCTTTTTAACCTCTTTCTTAGCTCCCTAAACTCTGCCTGCATAGAATGATACAGCTCAGAAGGAGGCCATTCAGCCCACCATGCCTGTGCCGGCTCTTTGAAAGAGCTATCCAATTCGTGTTATTTCGCAAATAGAGAAAAAAACATAAGAAATTGGATAAATTTCGGGCACACAGAACTCCAGTTATTTTACTTCTCACTTCCTATCACTTCAGTTAAATATGAACTTTCATATTTTGAATGGGTCAGTGTACAATGGAGCTCCCACTAATGGTATTTCTCCCTGCAGTGTGAAGACAGTAAATTGGAGAGTTTGTATGAAGCACTGAAGACGGCAGGAGACAGGTTTGTGGGTCGTTTCCCATCCTGTCTCTCTCTGGCCGTTCATGCAACCCCCAGTTATATCGGATTCTTCTTTGATGGAACAAGTGCTGAAATCATCAAACAGTTTGCACTGGCCTTTGCTGCAGAAGCAAGTGTCTTGGCAGGTACGGGACAAGCAATTTTATATCTGACAAAGTATCAGTAGATCTTCAACTTACCTAGTTTTAACTAAAACATTGTGAATATCCAGTAATTAATTGTATCATTAAATGAGTGACTAATACCACTATTTCATGGGGCCTACTAATAATGAAGCATTGAATTCTAAGGGATTGGCTGAACAACATGGATATAGAAACATAGAATGATACGGCACGGAAGGAGGCCAATTGGCCCATTGTACCTGTGCCTGTGCATAGCAGTAACGTACTAGGGATGAGAAGCTTTCGCTGGGAGGAGAGGTTAGAGAAGCTGGGGCTGTTTTCATTAGAACACAGAAATTTAAGAGGAGATGATGAAGTGTTTTAATAAGGTAAATAGGGAAAAACTTATCTCACTGGTTGATGAGTCAGTAATTATAGAGCATTAATTTAAGAGCGTCACTAAAATAAAGAAGGGAGAAGTTTGGAAATATTTTAAGTTGAGGATTAAGACATAGAATGCTCAACCAGAAAGAGGGCGTTTAAAAGGAAAGTCAATAAATATTTGAAAAAGAAAAGTTTACAGGGCTATGGGGAAAGGAAGTGGAATGAGACTGATGGGATAGCACTTTCAAAGAGCATGCAGAGGCACGAAGGGCCGAATGGCATCAGTCAGTGCTGTATGATTGTATGAAGGTGAAATATAACTTTGGTGGCGGCATATAATGGCCTGTAACGGTTCTCGCTGCCCATTATACACCCGCCCGTTACACACCCGCCCATTATACACACTCCCGTTATACACCCCGACCGTTACACACCAGCCCATTATACACCCACCCACTATACACCCGCCCTGTATACAACCTGCGGTCATACACCATGCCCATTATACACCCCGCCCATTATACACCCGCCCGTTATACACCCGCCCGTTACACACCCGCCCATTATACACACTCCCGTTATACACCCCGCCCATTATACACCCGCCCGTTATACACCGGCCCGTTAAACACCCGCTCGTTATACACACCCGCCCGTTATACACCCCGCCTGTTATACACACTCCCGTTATACACCCGCTCATTATACACACCCGCCCGTTATACACCCCGCCCGTTATACACCCCGCCCGTTATACACCACGCCCGTTATACACCCGCCCGTTATACACCCACTCGTTATACACACCCGCCCATTATACACCCCGCCCGTTATACACCCCGCCCGTTATACACCCACCCACTATACACCCGCCCGTTATACACCCGCTCGTTATACACACCCGCCCGTTATACACCCCGCCCATTATACACCCCGCCCGTTATACACACCGCCCATTATACACCCCGCCCGTTATACACCCCGCCCGTTATACTCTTACCCGTTACACACCCGCCCGTTATACACCCCGCCCATTATACACCCCGCCCGTTATACACCCACCCACTATACACCCGCCCGTTATACACCCACCCGTTATACACCCGCCCGTTATACACCCCGCCCGTTATACACCCACCCACTATACACCCGCCCGTTATACACCCCGCCCGTTATACACCCCGCCCGTTATACACCCACCCACTATACACCCCGCCCGTTATACACCCTGCCCGTTATACTCTTACCCGTTACACACCGGCCCGTTATACACCTTCCCTTAACACAACCCGCCCGTTATACACCCGCCCGTTAAACACCCTGCCCGATATACACCCACCCTTAACAAACCCGCCCGTTATACACACCGCGTGTTATACACCCCGCCCGTTACACACCCCGCCGATATACACACCGCCCATTATACTCTTACCCGTTACACACCCGCTCATTATACACATCCTCCCGTTTTTTACCCCGCCCGTTATACACCCTGCCCGTTATACACCCGCCCGTTATACACCCTGCCCGTTATACACCCGCCCGCTACATACTCGCCCGTTTCACACCCGCCCGTTATACAACCCTCCCATTATATACCCCGCCGATTATACACCCCGCCCATTATACACCGCGACCATTATACACCAGCACATTATACACCCGCCTGTTATACACCCCGCTCGTTATACACTCGACTGTTATAGACCCCGCCCTTTATACACCCGCCTGTTATACACCCCGCTCATTATACACCCGCCCGTTATACACCCGCCCGTTATACAGCCTGCCCGCTATACACCCTGCTCGTTATACACCCCGCCCGTTATACACCCCACCCGTTATACACCCCGACCATTATACACCCGCACATTATACATACCGCCCATTATACAACCTCCATTATATACACCACCTGTTATACACCATCCCTTTAAACACCCCGCCCTTTATACACCTGCCCGTTATACAACCCGCTCGTTATACACTCGCCCGTTATACACCCGCCCGTTATACACCCGCCCGTTATACATCCGCCCGTTATACACCCGCCCGTTATACACCCGCCCGTTATACACCCGCCTGTTACACACCCACCCGTTACACACTCACCCGTTATACACCCTCCCGTTATACACCCCGCCCGTTATACACCCCGCCCGTTATACACCCGCCCGTTATACACCCGCCGTTATACACCCGCCTGTTACACACCCACCCGTTACACACCCGCCCGTTATACACTCGCCCGTTACACACCCGCCCGCTACACACCCCGCCCGTTATACACCCGCCCGTTATACACCCGCCCGTTATACACCCGCCCGTTATACACCCGCCTGTTACACACCCACCCGTTACACACCCGCCCGTTATACACCCGCCCGTTATACACCCGCCCGTTATACACCCGCCTGTTACACACCCACCCGTTACACACCCCGCCCGTTATACACCCCGCCCGTTATACACCCGCCCGCTACACACCCCGCCCGTTATACACCGGCCCGTTATACACCCCGCCCATTACACACCCTGCCCGTTATATACCCGCCCATTACACACCCTGCCCGTTACACACCCTGCCCGTTATATACCCGCCCGTTACACACCCTGCCCGTTATACACCCCGCCCGTTATACACTCGCCCGTTACACACCCCGCCCGTTATACACCCCGCCCGTTATACACCCGCCCGCTACACACCCCGCCCGTTATACACCGGCCCGTTATACACCCCGCCCATTACACACCCTGCCCGTTATATACCCGCCCGTTACACACCCTGCCCGTTACACACCCTGCCCGTTATATACCCGCCCGTTACACACCCTGCCCGTTACACACCCCGCCCATTACACACCCTGCCCGTTATATACCCGCCCGTTACACACCCTGCCCGTTATACACCCCGCCCGTTATACACTCGGCCGTTACACACCCGCCCATTACACACCCTGCCCGTTATATACCCGCCCGTTACACACCCTGCCCGTTACACACCCTGCCCGTTATATACCCGCCCGTTACACACCCTGGCCGTTACACTTCCGCCCATTACAAACCCGCCCGTTACACTCCCCACCCGTTGTACACCCTACCCGTTATACACCCCGCCCGTTACACACCCACCCGTTATACACCCCATCCGTTATACACCCACCCGTTACACACCCACCCGTGAAACACCCGCCCATTATATTTCCGCCCGTTATACACCCGCCCGTTATTCAACCACCAGTTAAACACCCCACCCGTGATACACCCGACTGTGATACTACCCGCCCGTTACACACTCACTCATAATACGCCCTGCCCGTTATACACCCGCCCGTTATACACGCGCCCGTTATACACCCGCCCGTTATACACACTGCCCGTTATACACCCACCCGTTATACACCCCGCCCGTTATACACATTCACCTGTTATACATCCCGCCCGTTATACACCCACCCATTATACATCCCGCCGGTTATACACCCGCCCATTACACACCCGCTTGTTATACACCCCGCCCATTATACACCCATCCGTTTTACACCCGCCCGTTATACACCCGCCTGTTATACACCCGCCCGTTATACACCCCACCCATTTTACACCCGCCCATTATACACCCGCCCGTTATACACCCACCCATTATACAATCCTCCCGTTACACACTTGCCCGTTTCACACCCACCAATTAAACAACCCTCCTGTTATACACCCCGCCTGTTATACACACGCACATTCTACACACCACCCATTATACAACCTCCATTATACACCCCGACCATTATACACACGCACATTATACACACCACCCATTATACAACCTCCATTATACACACCCCGCCAGTTATACACCCCGACCATTATACACCCGCCCGTTATACACTCCGCCCATTATACAACCCGCCCATTATACATCCAGCCCATTACACACTCGCCCCTTATACACCCCGCCCGTTATACACCCATCCGTTATACACCCCGCCCATTACACACTCGCCCGTTATACACCCCGCCCGTTATACACCCGCCGGTTATACAGCCACCCGTTATACACCCATCCATTATACGCCCCGCTCGGTATACACCCTACCAGTTATACCCCGCCAATTATACAACCCACCCGTGATACACATGCCAGTTATACACCCACCCGTTATATACCCGCCCGTTATTCAACCACCCGTTATACACCCGCTCGTTATACACCCGCCCATTTTACACCAACCCGTTATACACCCGCTCGTTATACACCCTGACCGTTACGCACCCGCCCGTTACAACCCTCGACCGTTAAACTCCTGCCCGTTGCACACTTGCCCATTATACACCCCGCCTGTTATACACCCGCGCATTATACACCCGCGCATTATACACCCTGCCCGTTACACAACCCGCTCGTTTCACACCCGGCCGTTACACACCTCGTCGGTTACACACCTGCCCATTATACAACCCGCCCGTTGCACACTCGCCCATTATACACCCCACCCGTTATACACCCTCGTATTATACACCCGCCCGTTACACACCCGTCCATTAAACACCCGCCCGTTATACACCCGCCCGTTATACACCCCGCCCATTAAACACCAGTCCATTATTCACCCACCCGTTATATACCTGCCCGTTTGATTGCTAGTGAATCATTCTTTGCTTTTTCCATACAGATTGTAATATTGAAGTCTACAACAGGCCGCTCCACCTGACGCTGTCTCACAAGTTTCACCCACAGCACCAGTGCACGTTGGAAGAGATGGCTCGCTCCATCATGTTGGGTCTGAGCTGTCAGTGGACAGCAGCTGTTTATTCCAGAGACATGCGATTTGTACATTACCAGGTAACTGATCACATCACTGGCTATGTGTTCATTTGTATGAATGTAAAGAGGATGTACGTTTGGGGAGAGCGGAGATATGTAGAAGAAACAGGATGAAGAGGATATAGATGTAACAAGTCCCACATTTTATGCGGGTCTTGTGTAGGGCTTTAGAATCTCACCCCCTCCTGTCTGGGACAGGTGATTGTCACAGTGCCCTACTGATGGTCATCAAGGTAATCTATGTGTGGAGGCAGAAGGCATGGGTATGGTCCTTAATGAATACTTTGCGACTGTGTTCACAAAAGAGAGACGATGCAGACATTGCAATCAGGGAGGAGGAGTGTGAAATATTAGATGAAATAAACAGAGTGAGAGAGGAAGTATTAAGGGGCTTAGCAGCTTTGAAAGTGGATAAGTCCCCAGGTCTGGATGAAATGTATCCAGACTGTTAAGAGAAGTAAGTGAGGAAATAGCAGAGGCTCTGACCATCATCTTCCAATCCTCTCTGGCTTCAGGTGTGGTGCCAGAGGACTGGAGGACTGGTAACGTGGTACCCTTGTTTAAAAAGGGAGAAAGGGATAGACCGAGTAATTACAGGCCAGTCAGCCTAACCTCGGTGGTGGGAAAAGTATTGGAAAAAGTTCTCAGGGACAGGATAAATCTTCATTTAGAAAGACACGGATTAATCAGGGACAGTCAGCATGGATTTGTTAAGGGAAGGTCGTGTCTGACTAACTTGATTGAATTTTTTGAGGAGGTAACAAGGAGGGCTGATGAGGGTAGTGCGTTTGATGTCGTGTATATGGATTTTAGCAAGGCTTTTGATAAGGTCCCACATGGCAGACTGGCCACGAAAGTAAAAGCCCATGGGATCCAGGGCAAAGTGGCAAGTTGGATCCAAAATTGGCTCAGAAGTAGGAAGTAAAGGGTTATGGTCGATGGGTGTTTTTTTGACTGGAAGGCTATTTCCAGTGGGGTTCCGCAGGGCTCAGTACTGGGTCAATGATATATATCAATGATTTAGACTTGAATGTAGGGGGTATTATTGAGAAGTTTGCAGATGATACAAAAATTGGCTGTGTGGTTGATAGTGAGGAAGAAAGCTGTAGACTGTAGGAAGATATCAATGGACTGGTCTGGTGGGCAGAACAGTGGCAAATGGAATTCAATCCGGACAAGTGCGAGGTAATGCATTTGGGGAGGGCTAACAAGGCAAGGGAATACTCAATAAATGGTAGGACACTGAGAAGTGCAGAGGAACAAAGGGACCTTGGAGTGCATGTCCACAGATCCCTGAAGGTAACAGGACAGGTAGATAAGGTGGTTAAGAAGGCATATGGGATACTTGCCTTTATTAGCCAAGGCATAGAATATAAAGCAGGGAGGTTATGCTTGAACTGTATAAAACACTAGTTAGGCCTCAGCTAGAATACTGCGTGCAGTTCTGGTCACCACATTACAGGAAAGAGGAGATTTACGAGGATGTTGCCTGGACTGGAGAATTTTAGCTATGAGGAAAGATTGGATAGGCTGGGGTTGTTTTGTTTGGAACGGAGGAGGCTGAGGGGAGACCTAATTGAGGTGTATAAAATTATGAGGGGCCTAAATAGAGTGGATAGGAAGGACCTATTTCCGTTAGCAGAAGGGTCAATAATCAGGGGGCATAGATTTAAAGTAATTGGTCGGAAGTTTAGAGGGGATTTTTGGAGACATTTTTTCACCCAGAGGGTGATGGGGGTCTGGAACTCACTGCCTGAAAGGGTGGTAGAGGCAGAAACCCTCATCACATTTAAAAAGTGCTTGGATGTACACTTGAAGAGCCGTAACCTACAGAGCTACGGACCAAGAGCTGGAAAGTGGGATTAGGCTGGACAGCTCTTTGTCGGCTGGCGCGGACAAGATGGTCCGAATGGCTTCCTTCTGTGCTGTAAATTTCTATGATTCTATGACAGGATCATTGCAAATTCAGGTTATCTATTTTAAATTGCTTCTGGTAGTTGTGATTTCTTGACTAGAATTGGGAAGGAACAGGAAGAGGCCATTCAAGCCTGTTCTGCCATTCAATTAGGTCATGGCTCCATCTACCCACCTTGATTCCATATCCCTTAATACCCTTACCCAACAAAAAATTATCAATCTCACTTTTGAAATTTTCAATTGACCCCCAGCCTCAACAGCTTTTTGGGGGAGAGAGTTCCAGATTTCCACTACCCTTTGTGTGAAGAAGTGCTTCCTGACATCACCCCTGAACGGCCTGGCTCTAATTTTAAGGTTATGCCTCTTGTTCTGGACTCCCCACCAGAGGAAATAGTTTCTCTCTATCTACCCCATCAACTCCTTTACTCATCTTAAACACCTCGATTAGATCACCCCTTAATCTTCTACACTCGAGGGAATACAAGCCCAGTCTGTGAATCCTGTCCTCAGAATTTAACCCTTTCAGCCCCAGTATCATTGAATCTGCTTTGCACTCCCTCCAAGGCCAATATATCCTTCCTGAGGTGCGGTGCCCAGAACTGAACGCAGTTGCTCCAGATAGGGTCTCAACAGAGCTTTATATAAACTGTAGCATAACTTCTAGCCCTTTGTATTCCATCCCCTTGAGATAAAGGCCAACATTCCATTAGCCTTTTTAATGATCTCACGGGTGATATTCCTGCTGTAGTTAGTGGGCGAGAGGCCATTTGTAAAAATATAAGCGCAGCAATCCTGAACATTCAGGATCCCTTTCAGAGAAATTGACTCACTGGATGTAATATGTTGTTTTTCTAGATTTTACGAGCACTTTATCCATATATTCCTCAGAATGAGGATGAACTGAAGCTTAATTTTAGTGATTATATCTTCCTGGACCTCACAGACCAGCAAGATGTGAGTGAAGGCTGGGTTCATGGAACTTCACATCGGACTGGCTGCAGAGGCCTTCTGCCTGAAAACTACACAGAGAAAGCTTATGAGTCAGACACCTGGGTCAGGCACAGGTAACTATAAACAGCTAATTAAAGCCTGGAAATCACTGTCAGTAATGTAATGTTGGTAACATTTAAGTCTCATCAAATTCCTTACTCCACTATTATAACAGAGGCAAAAGGACATTTATTTGAAATAATCTCTGTTAAATTAGCAGAGAGAGGAATTTGATAATATTGCAGAAATATGGCTATGGTAGCATAGTGGTTATGTTACTGGACTAGTAACCCAGAGGCCTGGACTAAAGATCCGAGAGACATGAGTTCAAATCCCACCACGGCAGCTGGGAATTTAAATTCAGTTAATTAAATAAATCTGGTCAGCATCAGTAATGGTAGCCATGAAACTATCGGATTGTTGTATAAAACCCATCTGGTTCACTAATGTCCTTTAGGGAAGGACATCTGCCGTCCTTACCCGGTCTGGCCTATATGTGACTCCAGACCCACAGCAATGTGGTTGACTCTTAACTGCCCTCTGAAATGGCTTAGCAAGTCACTCAATTGTATCAAACCGCTACGAAAAACAATGATAAGAATAAAACTGGACGGATCACCCGGCATCGACCTCGGCACCGGCTACGGACATGGCAACGGCACATCCAGCCCAGTCAACCCTACAAAGTCCTCCTCACTCATATCTGTGGACTTGTGCCAAAATTGGGAGAACTGTCTCACAGACTAGTCAAGCAACAGCCTGACATAGTCATACTCACAGAATCATACCTTTCAGCCAATGTCCCAAACTCCTCCATCACCATCCCTGAGTATGTCCTGTCCCCACCGGCAGGACAGACCCACCAGAGGGGGTGGCACAGTGGTATACAGTCAGGAAGGAGTGGCCCTGGGAGTCCTCAACATCGACTCCGAACCCCATGAAGTTTCATGGCATCAGGTCAAAGACTGGCAAGGAAACCTCCTGCTGATTACCACCTACCACCCTCCCTCAGCTGATGAATCATTACTCCTCTATGTTGAACACCACTTGGTAGCAAGGGCACAGAATTTACTCTGGGTGGGGGACTTCAATGTCCATCACCAAGAGTGGCTCAGTAGCACCACTACTGATCGAGCTGGCTGCGTCCTGAAGGACATAGCTGCCAGATTGGGCCTGCGACAGGTGGTGAGAGAACCAACACGAGGGAAAAACCTACTTGACCTCGTCCTCACCAATCAGATGCATCTGTCCATGACAGTATCGGTAGGAGTGACCACTGCACAGTCCTTGTGGAGACGAAGTCCCATCTTCACACTGAGGACACCCTCCATCGTGTTGTGTGGCACTACAACACTTAAATGGGATAGATTCAGAACAGATCTAGCAGCTCAAAACTGGGAATCCATGAGGCTCTGTGGGCCATCAGCAGCAGCAGAATTGTATTGCACCACAATCTGTAACCTCATGGCCTGGCATATCCCTCACTCTACCATTACCGCTCTCAGGAAGTGGGTTGGCCATTTAAATATTATAGTGATGCTGGCAGCCTCTGATATAACCTGTCTTACAGGTTTACCCTGGCTGGCTGGGTTTCCCAGCTGTCGGCATGGACAGCTTCGGGGAGCACTGCTTGTGGGCCTGGAGGAGCAGGAGTGCCTCCCCTAGCTCACCAAGCTCCCCCCCGCTAATCAGACTCCCATACAAAGACCCCCGGGATCGGGTTCAGACCCCCGAGACCAGGCCCCCCGCAGGGTCGGGGATCAGACCCCCACAAGGTCAGAGATTGGAATCCCCCCAGGGTTGGGGTCAGACCTCTCGGGTTCGGATCCCGCTTCCGGTGTGGAGAATCAGCCCCCCACCTCGCTCCCACGAGCAGCAGTAGGCTCCCTACCTGCTCCTGAGGCCTCCTCTGCAGCGTTCCCCATCCGCCTGTGAGCCAAGCCTATCAATTAGGCTGGCTTCCAGGCAAGGATCCTGTCGAAATAAAAAAGATGCACGTATGGAGTCAAAACTTCACTGCGTGCGGGAAGAAGGGACCTTCGGGCTTCCGGACCTAAACTCCTTCCCCCCCGCTCAGAAAACCCACTCCTGTCAATATCGGAGCTTATGTTTCTCCATTTATGCTAATTTGAGGCCATCATAGAATCATACAGCACAGAAGGAGGCCAGTTGGCCCATCGTGCCTGTGCCGGCTCTTTGAAAGAGCTCTCCAATTAGTCCCACTCCCCCGCTCTTTCCCCATAGCCCTGCAATTTTCTCCCCTTCGAGTATTTATCCAATTCCCTTTTGGAAGTTACTATTGAATCTGCTTCCACCGCCCTTTCAGGCAGCGCATTCCAGATCACAACAACTTGCTGCATAAATAAAATTCTCCTCATCTCCCCTCTGGTTCTTTTGCCAATTACCTTAAATCTGTGCCCTCTGGTTACCGACCCTCCTGACAGTGGAAACAGTTTCTCCTTATTAACTCTATCAAAACCCTTCAAAATTTTGAAAGCCTCTATTAAATCTCCCCTTAACCTTCTCTGCTCTAAGGAGAACAATCCCATCTTCTCCAGTCTCTCCACATAACTGAAGTCCCTCATCCCTGGTACCATTCTAGTAAATCTCCTCTGCACCCTCTCCAAGGCCTTGACATCCTTCCTAAAGTGTGGTGCCCAGAATTGGACACAATACTCCAGCTGAGGCCTAACCAGTGATTTATAAAGGTTTAGCATAACTTCCTTGCTTTTGTACTCTATGGCCAGAAGTTTTACGGTAGAGCGCGGGAAGTTTTATCTCCACAGTGTGCATGTGTCGTCACGGACAGGTTCCCCACCCGGAAGTCAGCCTGATTAACAGGCTGGCTTCCAGTCGGGTGGGGAACACTGAAGAACATAAGAACATAAGAAATAGGAGCAGGAGTAGGCCAATCGGCCCCTCGAGCCTGCTCCGCCATTCAATAAGATCATGGCTGATCTGATCCTAACCTCAAATCTAAAGAACACAAGAAGTAGGAGCAGGACCCGGCCACTCAGCCCCTGGGCCCGCTCCACCACCCATAGGGCCCTGACCGATCCGAACTCAGCCTCATGTCCAATTTCCTGCCCGCTCACCATAACCCCTAATTCCCTTTACTTCTAGGAAACTGTCTATTTCTGTTTTAAATTTATTTAATGATGTAGCTTCCACAGCTTCCTGGGGCAGCAAATTCCACAGACCCACTACCCTCTGAGTGAAGAAGTTTCTCCTCATCTCAGTTTTGAAAGAGCAGCCCCTTATTCTAAGATTATGCCCCCTAGTTCTAGTTTCACCCATCCTTGGGAACATCCTTACTGCATCCACCCGATCAAGCCCCTTCACAATCTTATATGTTTCAATAAGATCACCTCTCATTCTTCTGAACTCCAATGAGTAGAGTCCCAATCTACTCAACCTCTCCTCATATGTCCACCCCCTCATCCCCGGGATTAACCGAGTGAACCTTCTTTGTACTGCCTCGAGAGCAAGTATGTCTTTTCTTAAGTATGGACACCAAAACTGTATGCAGTATTCCAGGTGCGGTCTCACCAATACCTTATATAACTGCGGCAATACCTCCCTGTTTTTATAATCTATCCCCCTAGCAATAAAAGCCAACATTCCGTTGGCCTTCTTGATCACCTGCTGCACCTGCATACTAACTTTTTGATTTTCTTGCACTAGGACCCCCAGATCCCTTTGTACTGCAGTACTTTCCAGTTTCTCGCCATTAAGATAATAACTTGCTCTCTGATTTTTCCTGCCAAAGTGCATAACCTCACATTTTCCAATATTGTATTGCATCTGCCAAATCTCCGCCCACTCACCCAGCCTGTCTATATCCCCTTGTAGGTTTTTTATGTCCTCCTCACTTTCTACTTTCCCTCCCATCTTTGTATCATCTGCAAACTTTGATATGTTACACTCGGTCCCCTCCTCCAAATCGTTAATATAGATTGTAAAGAGTTGGGGACCCAGCACCGACCCCTGCGGAACACCACTGGCTACTGGTTGCCAGTCCGAGAATGAACCATTTATCCCAACTCTCTGCTTCCTGTTAGATAACCAATCCTCCACCCATGCCAGAATATTCCCCCCAATCCAGTGATTTTTTATCTTGAGCAATAATCTTTTATGTGGCACCTTGTCGAATGCCTTCTGGAAGTCTAAATACACTACGTCCACTGGTTCCCCTTTATCCACCCTGTACGTTATGTCCTCAAAGAACTCAAGCAAATTTGTCAGACATGACTTCCCCTTCATAAAGCCATGCTGACTTTGTCCTATTAAATTATGTTTATCTAAATGTTCCGTTACTGTCTCCTCAATAATAGACTCCAAAATTTTACCCACCACAGATGTTAGGCTAACTGGTCTATAATTTCCAGCCTTCTGCCTACTACCCTTTTTAAATAAGGGTGTTACATTAGCAGTTTTCCAATCTGCTGGGACCTTTGCTGAGTCCAGGGAATTTTGGAAAATTATTACCAAAGCATCCACAATCCCTACTGCCACTTCCCTCAAGACCCGAGGATGTAAGCCATCAGGTCCAGGGGATTTATCCGCCTTGAGTCCCATTATTTTACTGAGTACCAATTCCTTAGTCATTTTAATTGTATTTAGCTCCTCCCCCCCTAGAGCCCCCTGTTTGTCCAGTGTTGGGATATTCTTAGTGTCCTCTACCGTAAAGACTGAAACAAAATATTTGTTCAGCATTTTTGCCATCTCCATGTTTCCCACCATTAATTTCCCGGTCTCATCCTCTAAGGGACCTACGTTTGCCTTAGCCACCCTTTTTCTTTTTATATAACTATAGAAACTCTTGCTATCTGTTTTTATATTTTTTGCTAATTTATTTTCATAATCTATCTTCCCTTTCTTAATCAATCCTTTAGTTACTTTTTGCTGTCTTTTGAAGACTTCCCAATCTTCTATCCTCCCACTAAGTTTGGCTACCTTATATGTCCTTGTTTTTAGTCGGATACTATCCTTAATTTCTTTACTTAGCCACGGATGGCTGTCATTTCTTTTACACCCTTTTTTCCTCAGTGGAATATATTTCTTTTGAAAGTTGTAAAATAACTCCTTAAATGAACACCACTGCTCATGTACCGTCTTACCCTTTAATCTATTTTCCCAGTCCACTTTAATCAATTACGCTCTCATACCATCATAGTCTCCTTTATTCAAGCTCAGTACGCTTGTTTGAGAACCAACCTTCTCACCCTCTAATTGGATATGGAATTCAACCATGTTATGGTCACTCATTCCAAGGGGATCCTTAACTAGGACATTATTAATTAATCCTGACTCATTACACAGGACCAGGTCCAAGGTTGCTTTCCCCCTTGTAGGATCAGTTACATACTGCTCAAGAAATCCATCCCTAATACACTCAATAAACTCTTCCTCAAGGCTGCCCTGCCCAATTTGATTGTCCAGTTAATATGATAGTTAAAATCCCCCATAATTATAGCTGTTCCCTTATTACATGCCCCAACTATTTCCTGATTAATACTTCTTCCAGCAGAGTTGCAACTATTAGGAGGCCTATATACTACTCCCACTAGTGTTTTTTTCCCCTTATTATTCCTTATCTCCACCCAAACTGTTTCATTATCCTGATCCTTTGACCCAATATCATTTCTCTGTATTACAGTGATTCCTTCCTTTATTAACATAGCCACCCCACCTCCCCTTCCTTCCTGCCTGTCCTTCCTGATTGTTAAATACCCTGGCATATTTAGTTCCCAGTCGTTGTCACCCTGCAGCCATGTTTCTGTAATGGCCACAAGTACATGCCCATACGTAGTTATTTGTGCCGTTAACTCGTCCATTTTGTTACGAATGCTACGTGCATTCAGATAAAGAACTTTCAAATATGTTTTGTGACACTTAGTTCCTGCTTTTTCCTTTTTTAACACTTTACCTTTTACTCCATACCTTCTGTCCCTTCCTGACACGCTTTCCTCTGTCTCCCTGCTCAGGTGCCCAACCCCCTGCCACTTCAGTTTAAACCCTCCCCAACAGCACTAGCAAACACTCCCCCTAGGACAGCGGTCCCGGCCCTGCCCAGGTGCAGACCGTCCGGTTTGTACTGGTCCCACCTCCCCCAGAACCGGTTCCAATGTCCCAGGAATTTGAATCCCTCCCCCTTGCACCATTCCTCTAGCCACGTATTCATTTGAAATATCCTCCTATTTCTACTCTGACTAGCACGTGGCACTGGTAGCAATCCTGAGATTACTACCTTTGAGGTCCTATTTTTTAATTTACCTCCTAACTCCCTATATTCTGCTTTTAGGACCTCATCCCCTTTTTTACCTATATCGTTGGTGCCGCAACCCCAGGTAGGTCTGATCCCCGGAGAAGGGTCCAATCCGGGGGGGTCCGATCCCTGACCCCGGTGGGGGTCAAATTTCTGACCAGGGTGTGGTTTAATGCGGGGGGGGGGGGCTGATGGTGGGGGAGCTTGGGGGTCCAGGAGGAAGCAGTCCTGCTCCTCACAACCCACAAAGATTGCTTCCCGAGGCTGTCTTTGACTCGCTGCAGCTGCCAGGATTCCCGAAGCCCGGGATCGCAGCCGGCCACAGTTAAACATGCACAGCAAGTTAAATCCGAGCCTTCCAGCCTCATTATAATATTTAAAGTGCCTACCCGCATCCTGGGAGCGGGTTGGCTGACCGCCCCGCCTACCTCCATTTAAACCGGAAGTGGGTGGGTTACAGACGGGTTGGGGTCAGGATTCAGGATTTTAACACTTTAACCTCCCACCCGACCCCAACCCACCCGTTTTTGGGGTTAACATTCCCCCCCCAATGCACCTACTTATAAAGCCAAGGATCCCATCTGCTTTTCTAACAGCCTTCTCAACCTGCCCTGCCACCTTCAAAGATTTGTGTACGTACACCCCCAGGTCTCTCTGTTCCTGCACCTCCTTTAAAATTGTACCATTTAGTTTATATTGCCTCTCCTCACTCTTCCTATCAAAATGAATCACTTCACACTTCTCTGCATTAAATTTCATCTGCCATGTGTCTGCCCATTTCACCAGTCTGTCTATATCCTCCTGAAGTCTGTTACTATCCTCCTCCTTATTTTCTACATTTCTGAGTTTTGTGTCATCTGGAAACTTTGAGGTTTTGCCCTGTATACCCAAGTCCAGGTCATTAATATATTTCAAAAAGAGCAGTGGACATGTCAGCCGTGGCTCAGTGGGTAGCACTCTCGCCCGAGTCAGCAGGCTGTGCGTTCAAGTCCCACTGCAGAGACTTGAGCACAGCATTCCAGTGCAGTGCTGAGGGAGCGCTGCACTGTCGGAGGGGCAGTACTGAGGGAGTGCTGCACTGTCGGAGGGTCAGTACTGAGGGAGCGCTGCACTGTCGGAGGGTCAGTACTGAGCGGAGGGGCAGTACTGAGGGAGTGCTGCACTGTCGGAGGGTCAGTACTGAGGGAGCGCTGCACTGTCGGAGGGTCAGTACTGAGGGAGTGCTGCACTGTCGGAGGATCAGTACTGAGGGAGTGCTGCACTGTCGGAGGGGCAATACTGAGGGAGCGCTGCACTGTCGGAAGAGCAGTACTGAGGGAGTGCTGCACTGTCGGAGGGTCAGTACTGAGGGAGCGCTGCACTGTCGGAGGGTCAGTACTGAGGGAGTGCTGCACTGTCGGAGGATCAGTACTGAGGGAGTGCTGCACTGTCGGAGGGTCAGTACTGAGGGAGTGCTGCACTGTCGGAGGGGCAATACTGAGGGAGCGCTGCACTGTCGGAAGAGCAGTACTGAGGGAGTGCTGCACTGTCGGAGGATCAGTACTGAGGGAGTGCTGCACTGTCGGAGGGGCAGTACTGAGGGAGTGCTGCACTGTCGGAGGGGCAGTACTGAGGGAGTGCCCTCTGTCTTCAACGTGAGTGTCCTCAACTCCATCCCGCAGCATACTACCTGCCATCACCTCAGCACAACCCCAGCTGGGCATGAGGTTGAAAAGGCCATCCGACAACTGAAGAACAACAAGGCCACAGGAGCAGATGGAATCCCTGCCACGGCACTAAAGCATGGCGGAGAAGCACTACTGCCGCGAATTCATGAACTAATTTCTCTTATCTGGAAGGAGGAGAGCATGCCAGGGGATCTCAGAGACGCCATAATTGTGACCATCATCAAGAAAGGTGACAAGTCCAATTGCGGTAATTACAGAGGAGTTTCCCTGCTGTCTGCCACAGGGAAAGTCATCGCAAGAATCCTCCTCAATCGCCTTCTCCCAGTGGCTGAAGAGCTCCTTCCAGAGTCGCAATGCGGATTCCGCCCACTAAGGGGCACAATGGACATGATCTTCACCGTGCATCAACTACAAGAGAAATGCAGGGAACAGCACCAACCGCTGTACATGGCCGCCTTTGACCTCACAAAGGCCTTCGACACCGTCAACCGTGAGGGATTATGGAGTGTCCTCCTCAAATTCGGCTGCACTCAAAGGTTTGTCACCATCTTCCGCCTGCTTCACGACGACATGCAAACCGTGATCCTGACCAACGGTTCCACCACAGACCCAATTCACATATGGACTGAGATCAAGCAAGGCTGTGTCATCGCACCAACGCTCTTCTCGATCTTCCTTGCTGCAATGCTCCATCTCACCCTCAGTAAGCTCCCCGCTGGAGTGGAGCTAATTTACAAGGTCGTCCCATCCTCTGTCGTCGACTTACAGTATGCAGACGACACTTGCGTCTGCGCACACTCAGAGGTCGAACTCCAAACCATCGTCAACCCCTTCACCGAAGCGTACGAGAGCATTGGCCTTACACTAAACATCCGTAAGACAAAGGTCCTCTACCAACCTGCCCCCGCCACACAGTACTGCCCCCCCGATATCAAAATCCACAACGATTCCTTGGACAACATGGACCACTTTCCATACCTCGGGAGCCTACTGTCAACAAGGGCAGATATCGATGACGAAGTCCAACACTACCTTCAGTGTGCCAGTGCAGCCTTCGATCGCCTGAGGAAGAGAGCGTTTGAAGACCAGGACCTCAAACCCAGCACCAAGCTCATGGTCTACAGAGCAGTAGTGATACCCGCCCTCCTGTATGCCTCAGAGACATGGACCATGTACAGCAGGCACCTCAAAGCACTGAAGAGGTACCACCAATGCTGCCTCCACAAGATCCTGCAAATCCATTGGCAGGATAGGTGCACCAACGTCAGTGTTCTCGCTCAGGCCAACATCCCCAGCATCGAAGCTTTGACAACGTTAGATCAGCTCCGATGGATGGGCCACATCATCCACATGCCCGATACGAGACTCCCAAAACAAGCGCTCTACTCGGAGCTCCGACACGGCAAGAGAGCTGGGAGCAAGCGGAAGCCAAGCGCAAGCAGCGCAAGGAGCGCACGTCAACCAAAGCACCCAACCCACCAGCCCCTTCAACTACCATCTGCCCCACCTGCGCATTGGACTCATCAGTCACCTGAGAACTCATTTTTAATGTGGAAGCAAGTCATCCTCGGTTCCGAGGGACTGCCTAAGAAGAAGAGACTGAGGGAGTGCCGCACTGTCGGAGGGTCAGTACTGAGGGAGCGCTGCACTGTCGGAGGGGCAGTACTGAGGGAGCGCTGCACTGTCGGAGGGGCAGTACTGAGGGAGCGCCGCACTGTCGGAGGGTCAGTACTGAGGGAGCGCTGCACTGTCGGAGGGTCAGTACTGAGGGAGCGCTGCACTGTCGGAGGGTCAGTACTGAGGGAGCGCTGCACTGTCGGAGGGGCAGTACTGAGGGAGCGCTGCACTGTCGGAGGGGCAGTACTGAGGGAGTGCCGCACTGTCGGAGGTGCCATCTTTTGGATGAGATGTTAAACTGAGGCACCGTCTACTCTCTCAGGTGGACATAAAAGATCCCATAGCTCTATTTTGAAGAACAGCAGGGGAGTTATCCCCAGTGTCTTGGCCAATATTTATCCCTCAATCAAAATTCCTAAACAGATTATCTGGTCATTATCATATTGCTGTTTGTGTGAGCTTGATGTGCGCAAATTGGCTGCTGTGTTTCCTACATTAGAACAGTGACTGCACTTCAAAAATACTTAATTGGCTGTAAAGCGCTTTGGGAAGTCCGGTGGTCGTGAAAGGCGCTATAGAAATGCAAGTCTTTCTTTCTTTTCTTTCTTTCTAATACCGACTCCTGGGGAACACCACTGAATTCTTCCCTCCAGTCTGAAAAACAACCGTTCACCACTATTCTCTGCTTTCTGACCCTAAACCAATCTCATACCCACACAGCCACTGCCCCTTTAATCTCACGGGCTTTTATTTTGCTAACAAGTCTATTATGTGGAACTTTATCAAACACCTTTTAAAAGTCCATATACACAACATCAACCACACCACCCTCATCAACAACATCAACCACACCACCCTCATCAACCCTCTCCGTTACTTCATCAAACAACTCAATCAAGTTTGTCAAACATGATTTGTTTTTCACAAATTTGTGCTGGTTTTCATTTATTAACCCATATTTTTCCAAGTGACAATTAATTTTGTCTTGGTTTATCCCTCTCCCGATTTTTGAACAGGGATGTAACATTTGCAATTCTCCAGTCCTCTGGCATCACCAATCATATCTAAGGAGGATTGAAAGATTGTGGTCAGAGCCTCTGCAATTTCCATCCTTACTTCCCTCAGCAACCTAGGATGTATCCCATCTGGACCGGGTGACTTTTCTACTTTGAGCGCTACCAACCTTTTAAGTACATCCTCTTTATTTATTTTTATCCTACAGTGACATTGGCAACATCCTCTTCTCTAGTGAAGACAGATGCAAAGTCTTCATTTAGTGCCTCAGCCATGTCCTCTGCCTCCACAAGAAGATCTCTTTTTTGATCTCTAATCAGCCCCATCCTTCCTTCATACCCGCTCCGGACACGAAATTCATTTCCGCCCCCTCCAGCATCACTGGGCGAAAACACCGGCAGCTGCAGGTGGCGCTGATCGGGAGGCTGGGCGCTTCGGGGGCAATACTTAAAGGCGAGGTGGCCGAGGTAGGTGAAAAAAAATCTGAAATGCTCTTTCCGGGTTTTTTTTACTTTGCCAGCGATCGATTAGCCCGGCACTCTGCTGCAGGGCATCGGGCTGATCGGGCCGGATCGCGGCTGCCGTCGGGGACCAGGTAAGGTTTCCCCTTGCAGAGCCTGCAGCGATGGCCCTTCCCATTGTACAGCGCTGCTCACCTACCGCCCCGCCTGCTGCCTGTTGCGCTCCAGGAATGCAGTGGAGCGCTTGATTTAGCCCTCCACTTCCTTCCTGGAGCGCAAATCCAAATTTTTTAAAAGTTGAGAATCAGGGAATCATAGAATCCTAGAAATTTACAGCACAGAAGGAGGCCATTCGGCCCATCTTGTCCGTGCCGGCCGACAAAGAGCTATCCAGCTTAATCCCACTTTCCAGCTCTTGGTCCATTTCCTTCTAGGTTATGGCACTTCAAGTGCATATCCAAGCATTTTTTAAATGTGATGAGGGTCTCTGCCTCTACCACCCTTTCAGGCAGTGAGTTCCAGACTCCCACCACCCTCTGGGTGAAAGAAATTCTCCTCAAATCCCCTCCAAACCTCCTACCAATTACTTTAAATCTATACCCCCTGGTTATTGACCCTTCTGCTAAGGGAAATAGGTCCTTCCTATCCACTCTATCTCAGCCCCTCATAATTTTATACACCTCTATTAGGTCTCCCCTCAGCCTCCTCTGTTCCAAAGAAAACAACCCCAGCCTATCCAATCTTTCCTCATAGCTAAAATTCCCCAGCCCAGGCAACATCCTCGTAAATCTCCTCTGCACCCTCTCTGGTACAATCACATCTTTCCTGTAATGTTGTGACCAGAACTGCACACAGTATTCCAGCTGCGGCCTAATTAGTGTTTTATACAGTTCAAGCATAACCTCCCTGCTCTTGTATTCTATGCCTCGGCTAATAAAGGCAAGTATCCCGTATGCCTTCTTAACCACCTTATCTACCTGGCCTGCTACCTTCAGGGATCCGTGGACATGCACTCCAAGGTCCCTCTGATCCTCTGTACTTCTCAGTGTCCTACCATTTAATGTGTATTCCCTTGCCTTGTTAGCCCTCCCCAAATGCATTACCTCACACTTCTCCAGATTGAATTCCATTTGCCACTGTTCTGCCCACCTGACAAGTCCATTGATATCTTCCTGCAGTCTGCAGCTTTCTTCTTCATTATCAACCACAAGGCCAATTTTTGTATCATCTGCAAACTTCTTAATCATACTTCCTACATTCAAGTCGAAATCATTGATATATACCACAAAAAGCAAGAGACCTAGTACTGAGCCCTGCGGAACCCCACTGGAAACATCCTTCCAGTCACAAAAACACCCTTCAACCATTACCCTTTGCTTCCTGCCTCTGAGCCAATTTTGGATCCAACTTGCCACTTTGCCTTGGATCCCATGGGCTATTACTTTCGTGACCAGTCTGCCATGCGGGACCTTATCAAAAGCGTTGCTAAAATCCATATAGACTACATCAAATGTACTACCCTCATCAACCCTCCTTGTTACCTCCTCAAAAAATTTAATCAAGTTAGTCAGACACGACCTCCCCTTAACAAATCCATGCTGACTGTTCCTGATTAATCCGTGTCTTTCTGTCCCTCAGAATTTTTTCCAATAATTTTCCTACCACCGAGGTTAAGCTGACTGGCCTGTAAGTACTCGGTCTATCCCTTTCTCCCTTTTCAAACAAAGGTACCACATTAGCAGTCCTCCAGTCCTCTGGCACCACACCTGTAGCCAGAGAGAATTGGAAAATGATGGTCAGAGCCTCTGCTATTTTCTCTCTTACTTCTCTTAACAGTCTGGATACATTTCATCCGGACCTGGGGTCTTATCCACTTTCAAAGATGCTAAACCCCTTAATACTTTCTCTCTCACTATGTTTATTTCATCTAATATTTCACACTCCTCCTCCCTGATTGCAATGTCTGCATCGTCTCTCTTTGTGAACACAGTCGCAAAGTATTCATTAAGGACCATACCCATGCCTTCTGCCTCCACACATAGATTACCTTGATGACCATCAGTAGGGCACTGTGACAATCACCTGTCCCAGACAGGAGGGGGTGAGATTCTAAAGCCCTACACAAGACCCGCATAAAATGTGGGACATGTTACATCTATATCCTCTTCATCCTGTTTCTTCTACATATCTCCGCTCTCCCCAAACGTACATCCTCTTTACATTCATACAAATGAACACATAGCCAGTGATGTGATCAGTTACCTGGTAATGTACAAATCGCATGTCTCTGGAATAAACAGCTGCTGTCCACTGACAGCTCAGACCCAACATGATGGAGCGAGCCATCTCTTCCAACGTGCACTGGTGCTGTGGGTGAAACTTGTGAGACAGCGTCAGGTGGAGCGGCCTGTTGTAGACTTCAATGTTACAATCTGTATGGAAAAAAGTAAAGAATGATTCACTTGCTGCATTTAAGGT
>JASTWF010000095.1:295000-404044 GCA_030390025.1 Squalus acanthias
TCCAAGTCATTAATGTAGATTGTAAATAGTTGAGGCCCCAGCACCGATCCCTGTGGCACCCCACTAGTTACCGTTTGCCAACCGGAAAATGACCCATTTATCCCGACTCTCTGCTTTCTGTTAGTTAGCCAATTCTCTATCCATGCTAATATATTACCCCCAATTCCGTGAGCTCTTATCTTATGCAGTAACCTTTTATGTGGCACCTTATCGAATGCCTTCTGGAAATCCAAATACACCACATCCACTGGCTCACCTTTGTCCACCCTGCTCGTTACAACCTCAAAGAACTCCAGCAAATTTGTTAAACATGATTTCCCTTTTATAAAACCATGCTGACTCTGCTTGACTGCATTATGATTTTCCGTAGAAACGTAGAAGATAGGAGCAGGAGTAGGCCATTCGGCCCCTCGAGCCTGCTCCGCCATTCGATGAGATCATGGCTGATCATCCAAACTCAGTACCCTGTACCTGCCTTCTCCCCATATCCCTTGATACCTTTAGCTTTAAGAAATATATCTAACTCATTCTTGAATATATTTAATGACTTGGCCTCAACTACCTTCTGTGGTAGAGAATTCCACAGGTTCACCACTCTCTGGGTGAAGAAATTCTTCCTCATTTCTGTCCTAAATGGCTTACCCCTTATCCTTAGATTATGACCCCTGGTTCTGGACTCTCCGACCATCGGGAACATTCTTCCTGCATCTAGTTTGTCCAGACCTGTCAGAATTTTATATGTTTCGATGAGATCCCCTCTCATTCTTCTATACTCCAGCGAGTATAAGCCCAATCGACCCAATCTCTCCTCATATGTCATTCCTGCCATCCCAGGTATCAGCCTGGTGAATCTTCACTGAACTCCTTCCATGGCAAGAACATCCTTCCTCAGATAAGGCGACCAAAACTGCACACAATACTCAAGGTGTGGTCTCACCAAGGCCCTGTACAACTGCAGCAGGACATCCCTGTTCCAATACTCAAACACTTTCGCTATGAAGGCCAACATACCATTTGCCTTCTTCACCGCCTGCTGCACCTGCATGCTTACCTTCAGCGACTGGTGCACAAGGACACCCAGGTCTCGTTGCACTTCCCCTTCTCCCAATCTATTGCCATTCAGATAATAGTCTGCCTTTCTGTTTTTGACACCAAAGTGGATAACCTCGCATTTATCCACGTTATATTGCATCTGCCACGCTTCTGCCCACTCACCCAACCTGTCCAAATCATCCTAGAGTTTCTCAGTATCCTCCTCGCAGCACACACGCCCACCCAGCTTTGTGTTATCTGCAATCTTGGAGATATTACATTTAGTTCCCTTATCTAGATCATTAATGTATATTGTGAATAGCTGGGGTCCAAGGACCGAACCCTGCAGTACCCCACTAGTCACTGCCTGCCACTCGGAAAAAGACCCATTAATTCCTACTCTCTACTTTCTGTCCGCCAACCAGTTCTCTATCCAAGTCAATACCTTGCCCCCAATCCCATGTGCCTTAACTTCCAAATGCCCTGCTACTGCTTCCTTAATGAAGGACTCCAGCATTTCCCCAACGACAGATGTTAGGTTAACTGGTCTACAGTTTCCTACTTTCTGTCTCCCTCCTTTGTTAAATAGCGATGTTACATTTGCAGTTTTCCAATCCGCTGGGCCCTCTCCAGAGTCCAGGGAATTTTGGTATATTGCAACCAATGCATCCACTATCTCTGCAGCCACTTCTTTTAAGACCCTGGGATGCAGGCCATCTGGTCCAGGGGACTTGTCATCTTTTAGTCCCATTATTTTACCAAGTACTATTTCCTTAGTAATAGTGATTGTCTTTAGTTCCCCCCTCCCTGTGGCCCCTTGATTATCCATTATTGGGATGTTGTTAGTGTCTTCTACCGTGAAGACAGATTCAAAATATTTGCTCAGAGTCTCTGCCATTTCCCCATTCCCCATTATTAATTCCCCAGTCTCATCCTCTAAGGGACCAACGTTTACTTTAGCTACCCTCTTCCTTTTTATATACCTGTAGAAGCTCTTACCATCTGTTTTAATATTTCTTGCCAGTTTACTCTCATAATTCATCTTCTATCTCTATTTTTTTTAGTCATCCTTTGCTGGTTCCCAATCCTCTGGTCTCCCACCAATCTTGGCAACATTATATGCCTTCGTTTTCAATTTGATACCATCCTTTACTTCCTTAATTAGCCACAGATGGTGCTCCCTTCTCGTAAAATCTTTCTTTCTCACTGGAATATATTTTTGTTGAGAGTTATGAAATATCTCCTTAACTGTCCGCCACTGCATTTCAACTGTCTTACCGTTTAATTTATTTTTCCTGTCCACTTTAGCCAGTTCTGCCCTCATGCCATTGTAATTGCCTTTGTTTAAGATCAGGAAACTGGTTTGAGATACAACTTTCTCACCCTCCAACTGATGCCCCGCCCTCCACGGTCGCTGGTCCCATTGAGCCACAGGAGTAAAACTGAACTTCCAGACGGAAAATGGGCAGTGGTGGACCAGCCATCCGTTATACACATAACGGGCGGAGAATATAACGTGCGAGGTGTGTAATGGGCAGGTGTATAACTGGCGGGTGTATAATGGGCAGGTGTATAATTGGCGGGTTTATAACACGCAGTGTATAACGGGCGGGGTGTATAAACAGGTGGGTGTATAACGAGCGGGATGTATAACGGGCGGTGTTTTAGCAGTCCTCCAGTCCTCCGGCACCACACCTGTAGCCAGAGAGGATTGGAAAATGATGGTCAGAGCCTCTGCTATTTCCTCTCTTACTTCTCTTAACAGCCTGGGATACATTTTATCCGGGCCTGGGAATTTATCCACTTTCAAAGATGCTAAACCCCTTAATACTTCCTCTTTCACTATGTTTATTTCATCTAATATTTCACACTCCTCCTCCCTGATTGCAATGTCTGCATCATCCCTCTCTTTTGTGAAAACAGACGCAAAGTATTCATTAAGAACCATACCCATGTCTTCCGTCTCCACACACAGGTTACCTTTATGGTCCCTAATAGGCCCTACTCTTACTTTAGTTTTCCTCTTACTCTTAATGTATTTATAAAACATCTTTGGGTTTTCCTTGATTTTACTTGCCAATATTTTTTCATGCCCTCTCTTTGCTTTCCTAATTTCCTTTTTAATTTCACCCCTGCACTTTCTATACTCCTCTAGGCTTTCTGCAGTATTGAGCCCTCGGTATCTGTCATAAGCTTCCCTTTTTTTCTTTATCCTCCCCCGTATGCCCCTTGACATCCAGGGAGCTCTAGGTTTGTTAGTTTAAGGGAACATTCTTGCTCTGAACCCTCAGGATCTCCTCCTTGAATGCCTCCCACTGCTCTGACACTGATTTACCTTCAAGTTTCTGTCTCCAGTCAACTGTGACTAAATCACATCTCAGCTTAGTAAAATTAGCTTTTCCGCAATTGAGAACTTTATTTCTGGTCTATCCTTGTCCTTTTCCATAACTACGCTAAATCTAACTGAATTATGATCACTGCCACCAATATGCTCTCCCACTGATACCCTTTCCACCTGCCCCTTCATTCCCTAAAACTAGGTCCAGAACCGCCCCCTCTCTTGTTAGGCTTGCTACATACTGGCTAAAAAAGTTCTCCTGAATGCATTTTAAGAATTCTGTGCCCTCTATACCTTTCAAACTAATTTTATCCCAGTTAATGTTAGGGAAGTTGAAATCCCCTACTTTTACTGCCCTATTTTTGCACGTCTCAGAAATTTGCCTACATATTTGCTCTTCGATCTCCCTCTGACTGTTTGGGGGTAAATAGTACACTCCCAGCAGTGTGATTGCCCCTTTTTTGCTTTTCAGTTCAACCCATATCACCTCATTGGATGATCCTTCTCAGATATCATCCCTCCTCACAGCTGTAATTGATTCTTTAATCAATATTGCGACCCCCCCTCCTTTTTTATCCCCCTCTCTATCTCGTCTGAAACCAGGAATGTTGAGCTGCCATTCCTGCCCTTCTTTCAGCCATGTCTCAGTAATAGCTATAATATCATAGTCCCACGTGTCTATCTGTGCCCTCAGCTCATCTGCCTTATTCACTAGACTCCTTGCGTTGAAGTATATACCATTTAGCATTGCCAAACTCTCTTCTTGTCTATTTTCTAGCCTTTGCTTCCTCTGCCTTCCAAACTCACTTACTAATTTTCTGCCTTCCATTTCCAGCTTTGCTTCTCTCCCTTCTGAATCCACTCTCAGGTTCCCATCCTCCTGCCAAGCTAGTTTAAACCCTCCCCAACAGCACTAGCAAACCACCCCCCCGCGAGGATATTGGTCCCGGTCCTGTTGAGGTGCAACCCGTCCGGCTTGTACAGGTCCTACCTCCCCCAGAAACGGTCCCAATGCCTCAGGAATCTAAAGCCCTCCCTCCTGCACCATCTCTCCAGCCACGCATTCATCTGCTCTATCCTCCTATATCTGTACTTACTAGCACGTGGCACCGGGAGTAATCCAGAGATTACTACCTTTGAGGTCCTGCTTTTTAATCTCTTTCCTAGCTCCCTAAAATCTGCCTGCAGGACCTCATCCCTCTTTCTACCTATGTCGTTGGTACCGATATGGACCACGACCTCTGGCTGTTCACCGTGACCCCTCAGAATGTCCTGCAGCCGTTCAGTGACATCCTTGACCCTGGCACCAGGGAGGCAACATACCATCCTGGAGTCACGTCTGTGGCCGCAGAAACGCCTGTCTGCTCCCCTAACTATCGAATCCCCTATGACTATTGCTCTTCTACTCTTCTTCCTCCCCCCCTGTGCAGCTAAGCCACCCATGGTGCCGTGGACTTGGCTCTGGCTGCACTCCTCAGAGGAACCATCGCCCCCACCAGTATTCAGAGCTGAAAACCGGTTAGCGAGCGAGATGCACTCAGGGGATTCCTGCCCTACCTGCCTGGTCCTCCTCTTCTGTCTGGCAGTCACCCATTCCCTCTCTGCCTGCACACTCTTAAGCTGCGGGGTGACCACCTCCAGAAACGTGCTATCCACGTAACTCTCAGCCTCAAGGATGCACCGCAGTGACTCCAGCCGCCGCTCAAGCTCCGAAACCCGGAGCTTGAGCTGCTGTAGCTGGCGACACTTCCCGCACACGTGGTCTTCCAGGACATGAGAAGCATCCAGGACTTCCCACATGGCACAGGATGTGCATTCCACGGGACTGAGCTGCCCTGCCATGCCTTTACTTTATAGACTATTAACTAGAAACACTTACCAGCTACTCACCGATCAGCTCATTCCCTTGTGCCGATGTCACTTTTTAATTCTGACGTCATTCTTTCAAATTCTGCCTTTGTTGAGTTGCTCCCGCTCAGGTCCGCTGCCTCCGCTCTCGGGCCTTCCTCTGCCTGGCGCTAATTTTCTCAACTTTTAAAAGTTAGCGCTCCAAACGGGGCTATAATGGATTTCTCCCCCTAAAAGTTGAAGAATTAGCGGCAGGTGCTAATCATTGGCGAAATTCATTGTTAGCGCTCCAAGTTGGAAGTGGGGCGCTAAATCAAGCGCTACACTCCTAACTTAGGGCGCTAACCTCTGAGAGCGGGACGCTACGGGCAGAGCGATAAAGAAGCTCGTGCGCAGTGCAAACGGCACTCTTTAATCACACAGACTGCTTCCATCTCTTAAAGGGAAGAGCCAATCACGCTGTATAACCTCATAGTCATCAGTGGTGTTTTTCAACGCGACCTGGGCGACTGCCATTGCAGCCCCCATCACTTTCAGAAAGTGCAGCATTTGGAGATGTTTGAGGAAAAGGTGTAAAAAGTTTTGTGCAGGCAGCAGACTGGTGCAAGTAATAAACGGTGCGATCACTGAGAGCGCCTTTTCACGATGTTCAAGCGACACGCAAGCATTCCCTTTAATTACCGCTCCTGCAGCGCACTTTCGAGTGCAGAACGCCTCCTCTTACTGGCGTTGTCGGCGCGCGGTGCTAAAGCAGGGGGCGAAAGGCAATTTTGCATTGGGGCCGTTAGCGGGCGTTGCACACGCATTGACATCACCATGTGAGAGGCGCTAGAGGCCTAGGCGCTAACAGTTAGCGCCAGTGCTAATTGAGCTGGAGTGCGAGTTGCAGACACTCCGACACATAAGAGGTGGGGGGGGGGGAGGAATTTCTGAACAGTTTTATCCAGAATACAGTCACACCCCAGAGGAAAGCACAGGTTCAGGAATGGGAGGATGTGACTGTTAGGGAGATGGGTAGCAGGGATTTAGGAGAGGTTGAGAAGGAGGTCCCGCAGACACTGGTCCTGTCCACCAGGTACGAAGTACTCGCTACCTGTGAAGACAAGAAGAAAGACTGCAGGGAGGACAGCCACAATGCAGACCAAGGCACCATGGCTCAGAAGGCTGTCCAATGAGGGGGAAGAGCAGAATAGAAATGTGGTAGTGATATCCCTCTATAATTAGGGGCATAGATAGCGTCCTCTACAGCCAAGAACGAGAATCCTGAAGGGTGTGTTGCCTACCTGGTGCCAGGGTAAGGGATATCGCACGGCGGCTGGAGAGGATCGTGGAAAGGGAGGGAGTGAATCCAGTTGTCATGGTCCATGTTGGAACAAACGACATAGGTAGGAACAGGGAGGAGGTCCTGCTGAAAGAGTTAGGCTCTAAATTAAAAAGCAGGACCTCGAGGGTAATAAGCTCTTTAGCCACGTGCAAATTGGCATAGAAGCAGGCAGATCAAGAGAATTAACACGTGGCTAAAGGACTGGTGTGGGAAAGATGGGTTCCTTTTCATGGGACACTGGCACCAGTTCTGGGACAGGAAGGAGCTGTACTGATGGGACGGGCTTCATCTGAATCGGGATGCGACCCGTGTCCTGGCGGAAAGGGTAAATAGGGAGGTGGCAAAGGCTTTAAACTAGTAAGAAGGGGGGAGGGCTCTACAAGAAACATAAGCAGCCCAAATATAAACCAAACAGGAAATGTGAGCATAGGAAAGAATAAAGTAAGGGAGGACATTGACGGCAAGGGAGTAAATAGAATTATAGAACAGGAGGCTAAAAAGATGGCTAAACATAAAGTGAGGAGAAATCCTATTAAAAATAAGTTAAACTGTCTATACAGCAATGCACACAGTGTCCGTAATAAAACAGGGGAGCTGGAGGCAATCATGCGTTGGAGGAACCAGACATAGTAGGGATTACTGAGACATGGCTACAGAAAAATCAGGACTAGGAATTAAACATTGCAGGGTATAACATATTTAGAAAAGATACAGAGAGAAAAAGGGGAGGTAGAGTAGCTGTACTTATTAGGGATAACATAATGGCAGTAGAAAAAAGGGACCGAGATATCAGAAAGACAAAAATAGAATCCATATGGATAGAGATGTAGGGGGAGAAATTCGGTATCGCCCTGTTTGGGGCGCAATTATCGGCCGGGCGTAAGGTTTAGCGCCTGGCGCTAATTAACGCCTCTAGACTTGACTATTCCAATGCACTCCTGGCTGGCCTCCCACATTCCACCCTATGTAAACTTGAGGTCATCCAAAACTCGGCTGCCCATGTCCTAGCTCGCCCATTTCCCCTGTGCTCGCTGACCTACATTGGCTCCCAGTTAAGCAGCGCCTCGATTTCAAAATTCGCATCCTTGTTTTCAAATCGCTCCATGACCTCACCCTTCCTATCTCTGTAATCTCCTTCAGCCCCACAACCCCCCGGGATATCTGCGCTCCTTTAATTCTGCCCTCTTGAGCATCCCTGATTATAACCGCTCAACCTTTGGTGGCCGTGCCTTCTGTTGCCTAGACCCTAAGCTCTGGAATTCCCTGCCTAAACATCTCCGCCTCTCTACCTCTCTTTCCTCCTTTAAGATGCTCCTCAAAACCTACCTCTTTGACCAAGCTTTTAGTCACATGCCCTAATTTATCCTTATGTGGCTCGGTGTCAAATTTTTTGTCTTACAATACTCCTGTGCAGCGCCTTGGGACGTTTTACTATGTTAAAGGTGCTATATAAATACAAGTTGTTGTTGTTGTTGATCAATCACACTAATAGGTGTAGTCTACAGACCACCTAATAGTGGAAGGGAGGTGGAGGAAGAAATATACAGACAAATTAGAGAAATGAGTAAAAAACATAGAATAATAATCATGGGGGATTTCAACTACCCTGATATTAATTGGACAGAAGAGGTAGGTAAAGGAGATAAGGGAATGGAGTTCTTACAATGTCTACAGGACTCCTTTCTAACCCAGTATGTAAAAAGCCCAACAAGGGAGGATTCGCTATTGGATCTAGTAATGGGGAATAAGCCAGAGCAGATAAGAGACATAAAAGTAGGGGAACATATAGGCAATAGTGACCATAATATAATACGCTTTAAGATGATAATTGAGAAGGACATAAGTATGACAAAAACCAGGTTAATAGATTGGAGAAAAGCTGATTTTGAGGGGCTGAAATAGAACTTGGGTAGATAAAATGGGCAACACTATTTACAAACAACGATGTAGAACAACAATGGGAAACATTTAAAAAGGTGTTCAACAGAGTGCGGGAAAAATATATTCCACTAAAAGGAAAGAACTAACTAAACACTAATGAGACTCAATGGATGAATAAAGACATAAGCGAACAATTGAGGGTAAGGAAAGAGGCATACATTAAGTACATAGACAGCAGAGGAGTGCATGATAAGGGAGCATACGAAGGGATTAGGAGAGAAGTCAAAAAAAAATTAGGAAGGCAAAGAGGAACTATGAAATTAAATTATCAAGGAACATAAAACAAAATAGTAAAACATTTTACAGGCACATCAATAAAAAAAAGGAAGGTTGGGATAGGAATAGGGCCATTAAGGGATAGACAGGATAATACCACAGGTAATGATAGGGAGATGGCAGAAATATTAAATCATTATTTCGCTTCGGTATTTACCAGGGAGATAGAACAGGTGGACGTGACATTGGATGATGAGATGAGTAATGAGATAAGTGCATTTAAAATAAAAAAAGGGGATATATTAAATAAACTAATTAAACTCAAAGAGGATAAAACCCCTGGTCCGGATGGATTGCATCCACGCATTTTAAAAGAATCTAGGGAAGAGATAGTAGAGGCATTACTACACATATTTAATAATTCGTTCAAAAAAGGTGTAGTGCCAGAGGACTGGTGTATAGCTAATGTAATACCTATATTTAAGAAGGGAGATAGAACATGTCCAAGGAACTATAGACCAGTCAGCTTAACATCGGTGGTAGGAAAAATAATGGAATCCCGACTAAAGGAGAGAATAGAAGAACATCTAGAAACAAAAAGTATAATAATGAATAGTCAGCATGGATTTCAAAAGGGAAAATCTTGCTTGACCAACCTTATTGAATGTTTTGAAGAGGTAACAGAGAGGGTAGACAATGGTAATGCAGTAGATGTAATTTATCTAGATTTTCAAAAGGCCTTCGATAAGGTACTCCATAATAGACTAATAAATAAGGTCAGAGAATGCGGAGTCAGGGGAAAAATAGCAGAATGGATTGCTAGCTGGCTTCAAGACAGAAAGCAGAGAGTGGGAGTAAAGGGTAGCTATTCACAGTGGCAGAAAGTGGGTAGTGGTGTTCCACAAGGATCAGTGCTGGGACCACTGCTGTTCACAATTTACATTAATGATTTAGACTTTAGAACCAAAAACACAATTTCTAAATTTGCGGATGATACCAACATGGGGGGGATAGTCAATACTGAGAAGGACTTTTTACAGGAGGACATTAATAAACTTGCAGAATGGGCAAATAATTGGCAAATTAAGTTCAACACAGATAAATGTGAGGTATTACATTTTGGTAGGAAGAATAGGGAAGTCACTTATCACTTGGAGGGTGCGAGTCTAGGTGGGGTAGAGGAACAAAGGGATCTCGGAGTACAAATACACAAATCACTAAAAGTTGCACCACAGGTTAGCAAGGCCATAAAAAAAGCAAACCAAGCACTAGGGTTTATTTCTAGAGGTATAGAATTGAAAAGTAGGGAAGTTATGCTAAACTTGTATCGAACCTTGGTTAGACCACACTTGGAGTACTGCGTACAGTTCTGGTCGCCATATTATAAAAAGGATATAGAGGCATTGGAGAGGGTGCAGAGAAGATTTACAAAGATGATACCAGAAATGTGAGGGTATACATATCAGGAAAGGATGAACAGGCTGGGTCTCTTTTCTCTTGAAAAAAGAAGGCTGACGGGTGACCTAGTCGAGGTCTTTAAAATTATGAAAGGTTCTGATAGAGTGGATACAGACAGAATGTTTCCACTTGTGGGGAAAGAGCATAACTAGAGGACATCAATATAAGATAGTCACCAAGAAATCCAACAGGGAATTCAGAAGAAACTTCTTTACCCAAACAGTGGTGAGAATGTGGAACTCGCTACCACAGGCAGTGGTTGAAGTGAATAGTATAGATGCATTTAAGGGGAGGCTGGGCAAGCATATGAGGGAGAAGGGAATAGAGGGTTATGCTGATAGATTTAGATGAGGAAAGATGGGAGGAGGTTCGAGTGGAGCATAAACGCCGGCATGGAATGGTTGGGCCGAATGGCCTGTTTCTGTGCCGTATATCCTATGTAATCCTATGTAATTCGCCACTGAATCATATAAATAGAATCATAGAAATTTACACCACAGAAGGAGGCCATTCAGCCCATCTTGTCCATGCCAGCCGACAAAAATCCCTAATCCCACTTTCCAGCACTTGGTCCATAGCCTTGTAGGTTATGGCACTTCAAGTGCATATCCAAGTACTTTGTAAATGTGATGAGGGTCTCTGCCTCTACCATCCTTTCAGCCAGTGAGTTCCAGACCCACACCACCCTCTGGGTGAAAAAAATTCTCCTCAAATCCCCTCTACACCTCCGACCAATTACTTTAAATCTATGCCCCCTGGTTATTGACCCTTCTGCTAAGGGAAATAGGTCCTTCCTATCCACTCTATCTAGGCCCCTCTTAATTTTATACACCTCAATTAGGTTTCCCCTCAGCTTCCTCTGTTCCAAAGAAAATAACCCCAGCCTATCCAATCTTTCCTCAAAGCTAAAATTCCCCAGCCTAGGCAACATCCTCATAAATCTCCTCTGCACCCCCTCTAGTGCAATCATATCCTTCCTGTAATGTGGTGACCAGAACTGCATGCAGTATTCTAGCTGCGGCCTAACTAGTGTTTTATACAGTTCAAGCATAACCTCCCTGCTCTTATATTCTATGCCTCGGCTAATAAAGGCAAGTATCCCTTATGCGTTCTTAACCACCTTATCTACCTGTCCTGCTACCTTCAGGGATCTGTGGACATGCACTCCAAGGTTCCTCTGATCATCTGCACTTCTCAGTGTCCTACCATTTATAGTGTATTCCCTTGCCTTGTTAACCCTCCCCAAATGCATTACCTTACACTTCTCCAGATTGAATTCCATTTGCCACTGTTCTGCCCACCTGACAAGTCCATTGATATCTTCCTGCAGTCTGCAGCTTTCTTCTTCATTATCAACCACATGGCCAATTTTTGTATCATCTGCAAACTTCTTAATCATACTTCCTACATTCAAGTCCAAATCATTTATATATACCACAAAAGCAGAGGACCCAGTACTGAGCCCCGCAGAACCCCACTGGAAACATCCTTCCAGTCACAAAAACACTCATCGACCCATTACCCTTTGTTTCCTGCCTCTGAGCCAATTTTGGATCAAACTTGCCACTTTGCCTTGGATCCTATGAGCTTTTACTATCGTGACCATGCGGGACCTTATCAAAAGCCTTGCTAAAATCCATATAGACTACATCAAATGCACTACCCTCATCGACCCTCCTTGTTATATCCTCAAAAAATTCAATCAAGTTAGTCAGACACGACCTTCCCTTAACAAATCCATGCTGACTGTCCCTGATTAATCCATGTCTTTCTAAATGAAGATTTATCCTGTCCCTCAGAATTTTTCCAATAATTTTCCTACCGCCGAGGTTAGGCTGACTGGCCTGTAATTACTTGGTCTATCCCTTTCTCCCTTTTTAAACAACGGTGCCACGTTAGCAGTCCTCCAGCACCACACCTGTAGCCAGAGAAGATTGGAAAATGATGGTCAGAGCCTCTGCTATTTCCTCTCTTACTTCTCTTAACAGTCTGGGATACATTTCATCCGGACCTGGGGATTTAGCCACTTTCAAAGATGCTAAACCCCTCAATACTTCCTCTCTCACTATGTTTATTTCATCTAATATGTCACACTCCTCCTCCCTGATTGTAATGCCTGCATCATCCCTCTCTTTTGTGAAAACAGACACAAAGTATTTTTTAATTTTTTAAACGGTGAGAAACTTTCAAATGTTGGTGTTCACAGAGATTTGGGTGTCCTCGTGCAAGAAACACAGAAAGCCAGCAACGAAGGTTCACTAGATTGATTCATGAGATGAGAGGGCTGTCTTATGATGAGAGATTGTGTAGAATGGGCCTATACTCTCTGGAGTTTAGAAGAATGAGAGGTGATCTCATTGAAACAAACAAGATTCTGAAGGGGATGGACAGGGTAGATGCTGAGAGGTTGTTCCCCTGGCTGGAGTGTCTAGAACTTGGGGGCATAGACTCAGGATAAGGGGTAGGACATTTAAGACCGAGATGAGGAGGAATTTCTTCACACAGAGGGTTGTGAATCTTTGGAATTCTCTGCCCCAGAGGGCTGTGCATGCTGAGTCTTTGAATATATTCAAGGCTTAGATAAATAGATTTTTGGACTCATGGGGAATCAAGGGATATGGAGATCAGGCGGGAAAGTGGACTTGAGGTCGATGATCAGCCATGATCTTATTGAATGGCGGAGCAGGCTCGAGGGGACGTTTGGCCTACTCCTGCTCTTATTTCTTATGTTCTTATGAAGGTCACGTGCGGCGTTGGATTTGCTGCGACCAAGCACTAACCCCTTAGCACCCCGTTAGCGCCCCCAGCCAGGCGCTAATGGGGCGCTAACCTACTAAATTTCGTGGCCTAGATCATTAGTCATCCAGGAAGCTCTAGCTTTGGATGCCTTTCCTTCCCCCCTCATGAGAATGTGTCTGGTCTGTATCAGAACTATCTCCTCTTTGAAAGCCTCTCATTGTTCAATTACTGTTTTCCCTGCCAATCTTTGATTCCATTCCACCTGGGCCAGATCCCTTTTCAAATCACTGAAATTAGCCCTGCTCCAGTTGAGTATTTTCACGTTTGGTTGTTCCTGATATGCAGAACACCCCTGAAGCCTAGACTATGTGTTGAAGGCCTAGAGTGGCGTTCGAACTTACAACGTTCTAACTCAGAGATGAGAGCCTTACCACTGAACCAAGCTGGCATTGGGAACACCAAGTATTCTTGTTGAGACAATGGCCAAGGATATCTTTAGAGGTTTGAGTTTCCAGTAAAACAAGGCTAGTGCTTGGAGCATCCTGTGCTGTTACATTTCTGCAATTCAAGTGAGCTACTCGGATAACAAGACAATAAATGACACATCTGGCACAATTAAGATTAAATGTGCCCCGTTATAACTATAAATAGATTTGCCTGTTAGATCAGTTTTATGTCCTGCCACACAAGGCAAGACAGGAAATGTGTATTCACCGCAGGTTACACAGGCCTTTGCACTGGTGGTTTTCTATATTTCTAACGCAGTGAGTAAAGGCAGTTGTGGTTTTCTCAGAGATGTGCCCTACCCAATGGCAGAAGTAGTGAGGAATCAAAGTTGGTAAAATGTTGAATAGAAGCACAAACATAGGACAATGTTCCTCTCGCAAGCTCTGCAGACACAGAGGGCCAGAAATTGGATCTCGTTAGGCCCGTTTTATGGGCATAAAATTGGCAAAGCGAAGCCCAATTTCAGGACCAACACCCAGTTTCTCAACAATGCCTGAAGGACGTCCAACCTGAAGTTGGGTCAGACCATTTTTCAGGCATCCCTGGCAGCCACCTAAAACAGGCGTTATGCCCCTTATGTATGTAAATGAGCAGGTGCCAGACTGCATCCTCGCAGCTTCACCTGGTGTGGAACCTGGTGCGTTTTTGCCATTTTATTTTAATTAATGTGGAGCCAGAAGGAGCAGGAGAGCAGCCTTGCACCCCCTCATGCTCACCACCACCTTCATCCCGCTGTACTCCCTCCTCCCCCGGCACACAGAAGGGATGAGCTGTCTGAAGGTGGGACAGGCTCTGAACCTGCCAAATTACTGCAATGAGCCCCGGGGTTCGGGATTATTGCGAGGAGCCCCGGGGCTTGGGTTTATTGCGAGGAGCCCTGGGGTTTGGGTTTATTGCGAGGAGCCCCGGGGCTTGGGTTTATTGCGAGGAGCCCCAGGGTTCGGGATTATTGCGATGAGCCCTGGGTTTTGGGTCATGTTGAGGTCACTTTGCCGCCTTCACCCGAGAGTCTGCGTGACTAATTTCACCCACAGAGGTGGATGCTGGGCTTCCAGTGGGGACTGTGCTCGAAGGAAGTGTGGGGCACAGATCAGGTACAGCTCTTCCCAGTTCTGATGAAAGGTCATCGACCTGAAACGTCAACTCTCTTTCTCTCTTTCTCTCTCCACGGATGCTGCCTGGCCTGCTGAGTTTTTCCAGCGTTTTCTGTTGTTATTTCAGGTACAGCATTATTGTGCCAATTTTCTGAGCCGTGCTCCGTTTGATCCAACACTCTAACCTGATTGGAAAGCACAAAGTCACCACACCCAGAGCAGAAACCTCAATGTTTACCCATGTCACAGATGTCTGCTTTCTCGTTTTGTGTTCAAAACTACTTTTGCGAAATTGTGTGTTTTCTTAATTTTATTTATAGCAGAGCATTTGGTACGTGAAACATCAGGTCAGATGGAAAAAGTTATAGCTTTGAGGTTGACAGTTACAAGTGGAACACAGGAATATTTCACAATCACAGACAAATACATAGGGATTTCTGCAGGACAAAGGACCACAAAAGACCGAGGCCCCTTGAGTTTGCCGGCTCCCATCCCGGTATTCGATGATACAACAATAATGGAGTTGTTGACCAATCACAGCGATCAATCTCTACCAATGAGTCTAGAACAGACGCAGACACGAGGCGAGGAAAACCCCAGTGGTGGAGAGCTTTGGGAACCTTGGGGGAGAAATTCCCCTCGAGCCCGTTTGGGGCGCTAAATCAGAAAAGCTGGAAAAGTTAGCGCCAGGCGCTAACCTCTTCCAGCCTTTCTGAAATTGCCATGTTTTGCTGCAAGAGGGAAGTGGAATGCTAAATCAAGCGCCCCACTTCCTTCTTGGAGCGCAAGAGGGGGGGAAGTTCATGACCCGGGGCGCATAGCTCAGCAGCGCCAAGCGTGGTGCTGCTGCGTTGCAGGGGCTCTTCCCTGAATTAAAGAGAAGGGCCTCACGCTGCAAACTCTGCAGTTTTTTTTAAACTTACCTGGACCACCGGGGAGCGGGGGTGCCGCGCGATCAGCCCAGTACTCAAGCAGAGTGCCGGACTGACCGATCGCGGCACGGACCCCGCGTCCGGAGGTGCAAAAATAATTTTTTTTTTTAAATCCACTTTTTTTCAGGGCATCCAGCCACCTCACCTTTAACTTCTGCCCCGCTAGCGGCCGGCCGCCCTGCTCACGTCCCCTGCAGCAGTCACTGCCATCGCCCGGCGCTGCTGCAGGGGGTGAAGGGGAATTTTTGTGCCAGGAGGCTACCGGGATGATGCGCCCGGAGATGACGTCACGATCTCCGGGCGCATGAAATCGGGGCGCAACCCGGTAGCGCCACCGCTAACCTCCCGTGAAATTTGGCGGGAGGCACGACCAGCGCCACGCCCGGGTGAAAAGGCCTTTGCGCCCCATTAGCGCCCCCCACAGGAAGTCCAAAGGAGGGGAATTTCTCCCCCCTTCGGTCCAAAGTCACTTATTCCTCTCGAGCACGCTGCACTCACCACATGCCATGTCTCACATTACTCATATAGTGGATCCAAAATACATCAGGGATTTGTAGACAGCTAAGGCCATGACCAGCAGGTTGATTCACATTCAAGGTATAAAGTATAGTGATAGGATGAGTATGAGGTGACTTTTTAATTGGTAAATCTGATTATAAAATATATTTGCAATGAAATTAGAAGTGCTATTGATTATGAAAAAATCCATTATAACATTTGTGACAAATCAACTCTTTATAAAATGAATTTCTTTAGCTTATGATTCTGATTCACTTTTTTTATAGGACATATGTTTTTTGTCAGACGCAAGTGAAAACCTCCACGAGTGTTAATGAACACAATATTTTATCTTCAAAAAGTGGAATTCTTGCACCTTCACAGCCACGATCAATTAACAGTATTCACAAACTCCTCGAGACACAGGTAACTGCAAAACCTCTGGATTACTGGTCTGGGAAAATAACCACTACATAACTGTAGCCATCATAAAGGAGACTCCAACTCCCCACATCAACAAAAGATGAAGCAGTAATCAAGTTTGGGACACATTTCAGTTAAGAATATTCTTACAGTCAAACTGGGAAATTGGGGGTAGATTTGATCTGCGCCTGATTCCTGGCATAGACTTGGAGCCTGAACCAAGAGGCCCGAGGCTCAACAAGACACTTGAGCCCGGTGAGTTTGTCCATCCCCACAGGCAGCTCCCCCGAGCGGGGCGACACCCAGGGCCGTGAGGGAGGCCGTGGCCCCAGCAGACACACAGATGGTGAGGGATGTGTGAAAGGCCTGGAGAATCTGAAGTTCAGACTTTGAGGGATTAAATCACTAAATTGTCATGTTGATTTTATTCAAGACTTGAGAGAAAAGAGTTTAGTTGAAGGAGACTGCTACAGCTTGTGATGTGACAAGTCCCACATTCCTCGGAGTCTGGGATGTGTCCCCACCACCCCCATTTTTGCATCCAGGTCCACTCACATCAAAAGCCAGGCAGGTCCTCTCTCACCAACAGTCTCTGAGACTAGGCAGTCAGCAATGATGACATCATCAGAGGCGACTTTCAGACTGAAAACACTAATTAGTTCATGGGTTCCCACATGCTCCAACTCAATTGCCCAATTAAGTGAAAATTGCATCAGGCACCCACATTAATCTGGAGTCGGGGGGGAAACACGAAATGCGGATTACACGACCCCAACCCGACCCCAAGACAAAATCCAGCCCATAATATTTAAATCAGACTCTCGGTGCGGGGAGGGTGGGTGCCAGCTGCTTGATCCAAGATTTTTAAAAACCTGCATAATAATAATACTTAAAAAAAAAAGAAATGAAACCTGACCGCTTCCGATTTGTCTCCCTGAGCTGGCTGTGTGCGGCCGTCCTACTTGTTGTGTCCTTCACTCTCGTCGCCAAGAAGCAAACCCCAGTTAAGCTCCTCTTGGCAAGTTAACCCAGTTTGATCACTTTAAAAAAAAAATGTTTGTTTATATATTTATTTTAAATCAGACTCTCAGGGCGGGAGCGGGGAGGGTGGGGGCGGGGAGGGTGGGGGCGGGGAGTGTGGGGGTGGGGAGGGTGGGGCGGGGAGGGCGGGGGCGGGGAGGGCGGGGGCGGGGAGGGCGGGAGCGGGGAGGGCGGGGGCGGGGAGGGCGGGGGCGGGGAGGGCGGGGGCGGGGAGGGCGGGAGCGGGGAGGGCGGGGGCGGGGAGGGCGGGGGCGGGGAGGGCGGGAGCGGGGAGGGTGGGGGCGGTCAGAGGTAATAGGGAGATTTAGTTGCAGGACATCAAATTTAGTTGATTCAAGGGAACTGAGCTGGATGTCAGAATAAACAAAAGATGCAGCTCTTATGAATTAGAAGTTGAATTTGAAAGCGTAAGGGAGAAATTGGAAGGGGGAAGAAGCAAACTTGCATTTCAGTGAGAAACAGACGATGGGAAAGGGCAGAATTATTGGTTAAAGCACAGAGAGGCAGCAGTGAATGTGGGGGTTACAGTTTTGGAGACGGGGTCACGAGGTTATACATTTTACGGCTGTATTTCCATATTGTTCATGATGTAATGAAGAATAAGCATCATTCGACCGGAATTATTCTACATATTTTGGCAATGCAGCAGAATCACAACTTGAAACAGCACAGGTTTACTGGGAGAAGCTGGTGTTCTTTGTGCCTCTGGTCTGCTGTTACTGGTGGGGCTGGAAGCTTGTTTGAAGTCACGGTTTCAGGTTGTTACAAAAGAAAGTCCTGCAGCAACTAATCTTGCAGTCAGTTATCACATTCAAGAGACATCTGGCCAGGATGAAGAATCAGGAGTTGATCCCACACATTGAATATTTACTGTGATGTAGATCCTCACTGTAGCACAGACCAGCTACACATTATACATAGAAACATAGAAAAATAGGAGCAGGAGTAGGCCATTCAACCCTTTGAGCCTGCTCCGCCATTCAATATGATCATGGCTGATCCTCTATCTCAATACCATATTCCGCTCTCTCCCCATACCCCTTGATGCCTTTTGTGTCTAGAAATCTATCTATCTTCTTCTTAAATATATTCAGTGACTTGGCCTCCACAGCCTTCTGTGGTAGAGAATTCCACAGGTTCACCACCCTCTGAGTGAAGAAATTTCTTCTCATCTCAGTCCGAAATGTCCTACCCCGTATCCTGAGACTGTGACCCCTCGTTCTAGACTCCCCCAGCCAGGGGAAACATCTTCCCTGCATCCAGTCTGTCTAGCCCTGTCAGAATTTTATACGTTTCAATGAGATCCCCTCTCATTCTTCTAAACTCTAGTGAATACAGGCCTAGTCGACCCAATCTCTCCTCATACGACAGTCCTGCCATCCCAGGAATCAGTCTGGTGAACCTTCGCTGCACTCCCTCTATAGCAAGTATATCCTTTCTTAGGTAAGGAGACCAAAACTGCACACACTACTCCAGGTATGGTCTCACCAAGGCCCTGTATAACTGTAGTAAGACATCCTTGCTCCTTTACTCAAATCCTCTTGCAATGAAGGCCAACATACCATTTGCCTTCTTAACTGCTTGCTGCACCTGCATGTTTGTACATCAACATTTCCCAATCTATCACCATTTAAATAATACTCTACCTTTCTGTTTTTCCTACCGAAGTGGATAACTTCACATTTATCCACGTTATACTGCATCTACCATGTATTTGCCCACTCACTCAACTTGTCTAAATCGCCTTGAAGCCTCTTTGCATCCTCCTCACAACTCACAATCCCACCTAGTTTCGTGTCGTCAGCAAACTTGGAAATATTACATTTGGTTCCCTCATCCAAATCATTGATATATATTGTGAATAGCTGGGGCCCAAGCACTGATCCCTACGGTACCCCACTAGTCACCGCCTGCCACCCCGAAAAAGACCCATTTATTCCTATTCTCTGTTTCCTGTCTGTTAACCAATTTTCAATCCATGCCAGTATATTACTCCCAATCCCATGTGCTTGAATTTTGGACACTAACCTCTCATGTGGGACTTTATCAAAGGCTTTCTGAAAATCCAAATACACCACTTCCACTGGTTCTCCCTTATCTATTCTACCAGTTACATCCTAAAAAACTCCAGTAGGTTTGTCAAACATGATTTCCCTTTCATAAATCCATGTTGACTTTGTCTAATCCTGCTGATATTTTCTAAGTGTCCTGTTATCACATCCTTTATAATGGACTCTAGCATTTTCCCTACTACTGATGTTAGGCTAACCGATCTGTAGTTCCCTGTTTTCTCTCTCCCTCCTTTTTTAAATAGTGGGGTTACATTTGCCACCCTCCAATCTGCAGGAACTGTTCCATAATCTATAGAATTTTGGAAGATGACAACCAATACATCCATTATTTCCATGGCTACCTCTTTTAGTACTCTGAGATGCAGATTATCAGGCCCTGGAGATTTATCGGCTTTCAGTCCCATTAATTTCTTCAGCACTATTTTTTTTCTAATACTAATTTCCTTTAATTCCTCCTTCTCACTAGACCCTTGGTTCCCTAGCATTTCTGGGAAGTTATTTATGTCCTCTTCCGTGAAGACAAAACCAAAGTATTTGTTTAATTGCTCCGCCATTTTCTTGTTCCCCATTATAATTTCTCCTGTTTCTGACTGTAAGGGACCGACATTTGTCTTCACTAATCTTTTTCTTTTTACATACTTGTAGAAGCTTTTACAGTCCGCTTTTATATTCCTTGCAAATTTTGAAAAACTCGCTGCAGGAGTTCCTCAGGGCAGTGTCCTCGGCCCAACCATCTTCAGCTGCTTCATCAATGACCTTCCCTCCAACATAAGGTCAGAAATGGGGATGTTCGCTGATGACGGCACAGTGCTCAGCACCATTCATAACTCCACAGATAATGAAGCAGTCCATGCCCGCATGCAACAAGACCTGGACGACGTTCAGGCTTGGGCTGATAAGTGGCAGGTAACATTCGCGCCACAGTAGTGCCAGGCAATGACTATCTCCAACAAGCGAGAGTCTAACCACCTCCCCTTGACATTCAATGGCATTATCATCACCGAATCCCCCACCATCAACATCCTGCGGGGTCACCATTAACCAGAAACTTAACTGGACCAGCCACATAAATACTGTGGCAACAAGAGCAGGTCAGAGGCTAGGTATTCTGTGGCGAGTGTCTCACCTCCTGACTCCCCAAAGCCTTTCCACCATCTACAAGGCACAAGTAAGGAGTGTGTTGGAATACTCTCCACTTGCCTGGATGAGTGCAGCTCCAACAACACTCAAGAAGCTTGACACCATCCAAGACAAAGCAGCCCGCTTGATTGGCACCCCATCCACCACCTTAAACATTCACTCCCTGCACCACCGGCGTACCGTGGCTGCAGTGTGTACCATCTACAAGATGCACTGCAGCAACTCGCCAAGGCTTCTTTGGCAGCACCTCCCAAACCCACAACCTCTTCCACCTAGAAGGACAAGGGCAGCAGGTGCATGGGAACACCACCACCTCCAAGTTCCCCTCCAAGTCACACCCCATCCTGACTTAGAAGTATATCGCCGATCCTTCATCGTCGCTGGGTCAAAATCCTGGAACTCCCTAACTAACAGCACTGTGGGAATACCATCACCACACAGACTGCAGCGGTTCAAGAAGGCGGTTCACCACCACCTTCTCAAGGGCAACTAGGGATAAGCAATAAATGCTGGCCTTGCCAGCGACGCCCAGATCCCATAAACGAATTAAAAAAAATCTCTCATACTCTATTTTTCCCCTCTTAATCAATCTCTTGGTCCTTTTTTGCTGAACTCTAAACTGCTCCCAATCCTCAGGCTTGCTAATTTTTCTGGCAACTTTATATGACTCCTCTTTGGATCTAATACTATCCTTAATTTCTTTTGTTAGCCATGGTTCGGCCGGTTTTCCTTTTGTGTTTTTGCGCTAGAAAGGAATGTATAATTGTTGCAATTCATACATTCCATCCTTAAATGTTAGCCATTGCCTTGCCACCGTCTTGCCTTTTAATGAAGCTCCCCAATCTATCACAGCCAACTCACTCCTCATACCTTCGTAGTTTCCTTTGATTAAATTTAGGACCCTAGTTTCGCATTGGACTTCTTCACTTTCCATCTTAATGAAGAATTCTATCATGTTATGGTCACTCTTCCCTAAAGGACCCCGCACAACAAGATTATTAATTCACCCCTTCTCATTGCACATCTAGGATAGCCTGTTCCCTAGTTGGCTCCTCAACGTACTGGTCTAAAAAACCATCTCGTACACACTCCAGGAATTCATCCTCCACAGTATTATTGCTAATCTGGTTTGGCCAGTCTATATGTAGATTAAAGTCACCCATGATTACTGTAGTACCCTTGTTACATGAATCTCTAATTTCCTGTTTGATGCCATCCCCTACATTACCACTACTGTTTGGAGGCCTATAGACAACTCCCACCAATGTTTTCTGCCACTTGGTGCTTCTTAGCTCCACCCAGACTGATTCTACATCTTGATTTTCTGAGCCAATATCCTTTCTCACTATTGCTCTGATTTCATCCTTTCCTAACAACGCCACCCTACCTCCTTTTCGCCTGTCCTTCCTAAATATCGAATATCCTTGGATATTCAGCTCCCAGCCTTGGTCACCCTGCAGCCATGTCTGTGTAATCGCAATTATATCGTATCCGTTTACATCTATTTGCGCTGTTAATTCGTCTACCTTATTACGAATGCTTTGTGCATTCAGATACAGTGCCTTTAGATTTGTCTTTTTAACATTTTTATACATTTTTACACAAGCAGTTATGATTATATTTGCTATAGGATTGATTGTGGCCATTCTAATCTCCACATGATGGCATAAAATGACACCCAACATGTTGATGAAAGACAGCAAAGACACCGAATCCCCACTGTCATGTGGGCTCTGTGACCCGAAAACCCACTCTGACCCCTCTGGAACTATCCACTAGTCATATTTTGTATACAGATGGACATTGTTGTACTAAATCGCTATTGGGTGACTTGAAATCTCAACTGACCCATTGACAAATCAGAGAAGGTTTGTCATAATCACAAATAGAGCAGTCCTACTCACAGATCAAATCCTACATTTCAGTAATTGCCTTTAACAAGGTGTCTCAATCTCATATTCCTCATCAAAAAGATTTATGACTGGAATATAATCCATGTTGCGATTCTCTTGCTCTGTTTGGCAAACACTGGCCCTTTAAGTGACTGAAACTAGAGTATTACAAGTGGAACTGCTGCTTCCTCCCTTTTAACAAGACGAAGAAGAGCTGGGAGCGGGTTTGTGTGGGTGGTTGGAGGCCCATGATCCTGGGAAGAGGCAGCAATGAGAGGCTAGAAATGGGAGGGAGTGTCCAAGCAAAGCACAAGAGAGGCATTGGAGAAATAGCAATCTATCCATGGAGCTGAGGCTAAAAGCAGAACCAGGACCAGGGGCCTCAAGGTAATTAGAGCAGGATCGGGATCAGGAGCAGGGCTAGGAGCAGGATCAGGGGCAGGATCAGTGTGGGATCAGGATCGGGACCAGGAGCGGGATCAGGATCGGGATCAGGGGCGGGATCAGGAGCAGGATCAGGGGCGGGATCAGGAGCAGGATCAGGAGCAGGAGCGGGATCAGGAGCAGGATCGGGATCAGGATTGGGATCAGGATCAGGAGCAGGATCAGGAGCAGGACCAGGATCAGGATCGGGATCGGGATCAGGACCAGGATCAGGGAACTTCGGTCGTTTGGCCACTAAGATGGAATGACAAGGTGTTAAATCACCACCTATCGGCCAGAAGTCTAGTCATTGTTTACAGAGTAAAACGCATTGGAAAATTAGAATCCATTTTAAGATTTTAAATGTTCATATAAAAGTTTTGCTCAAAATTTGTGACATCAGGAAGCTAAGATTTTGATATTGCTGGCATTTCTTGGCAAACTGGTTAAATTCAGTGAAACACTGATTCTAATGAAGTCATTATTTAAATGGTCATCTTTAAGTCTGTAATTACCTCTTGCAGCTGATTGAGGCGGCCTCCTCCAGGAGGTTGGTCCTAGCCATGCGGCATGGTGAGAGGGTCGATCTGGTGTTCGGCAAGTCTTGGTTAGCGCAATGCATCAGCGCAGAAGGTATGTTTCAGGTGAAGAATGGAAGTTTCTGTATTAATCTCAAAGAAAGCTCATGACAGCGTGGCAGGAAATTACTTTATTCACATTTCCCTCAATTATCTCTTTCCTATCCTGTCCACTGGCTGCAGTGGAAACAATCTTTCACGATTTATCTTATCATTTAAAAAAAAATTTGTGGGATGTGGGCGTCGCTGGCAAGGCCAGCATTTATTGCCCATCCCTAGTTGCCCTTGAGAAGGTGGTGGTGAGCCGCCTTCTTGAACTGCTGTCCGTGTGGTGAAGGTACCCCCACAGTGCTGTTAGGGAGGGAGTTACAGGATTTTGACCCAGTGACGATGAAGGATCGGCGATATACTTCCAAGTCAGGATGGTGTGTGACTTGGCGGAGAACTTGGAGGTGGTGGTGTTCCCATGCGCCTGCTACCCTTGTCCTTCTATGTTGTAGAGGTTGCGGGTTTGGGAGGTGCTGTCGAAGAAGCCTTGGCGAGTTGCTGCAGTGCATCTTGTAGATGGTACACACTGCAGCTACGGTACACCCGTGGTGGAGGGAGTGAATGTTTAAGGGGGTGGATAGGCTACTGATCAAGTGGGCTGCTTTGTCCTGGATGGTGTTGAGGTTCTTGAGTGTTGTTTGTGCTGCACTCATCCAGGCAAGTGGAGAGTATTCCATCACACTCCTGACTTATGCCTTGTAGGTGCTGGAGAGGATTTGGCGAGTCAGGAGGTGAGTCAGTTGCCGCAAAATGCCCAACCTCTGACCTGTTCTTGTGGTCACAGTTTTTATATGGCTGGTCCAAATAGGTTTCTGGTCAATGGTGACCCCCAGGATGTTGATGTTAGGGGATTCAGTGAAGTAGTGCCATTGAATGTCAAGGAAGGTGGTTAGACTCTCTCTTGTTGGAGATGGTCATTGCCTGGCACTTGTGTGGCCCAAATGTTCATTGCCACTTATCAGCCCAAGCCGGAATGCTGTCCAGGTCTTGCTGCATGTGGGCACGGACTGTTTCATTATCTGAGGAGTTGTGAATGGAACTAAACACTGTACAATCATCAGCGAACATCCCCATTTCTGACCATATGATGGCGGGAAGGTCATTGATGAAGCAGCTGAATATTGTTGGATATAGGACATTGCCCTGAGGAACTCCTGCAGCGATGTCCTGGGACTGAGATGATTGGCCTCCAACAACCACAACCATCTTCCTTTGTGCTAGATATGACGCCAGCCAGTGGAGAGTTTTTCCCCTAATTCCCATTGACTTCAATTTTACTAAGGCTCCTTGATGCCGCACTCGGTCAAATGCTGCCTTGATGTCAAGGGCAGTCACTCTCACCTCACCTCTGGAATTCAGCTCTTTTGTCCATGTATGGACCAAGGCTGTAATGAAGTCTGGAGCTGAGTGGTGCTGGCGGAACCCAAACTGAGCATCAGTGAGGTTTTGGTCAGTAAGTGCCGCTTAATAGCACTGTCGACAACACCTTTCATCACTTTGCTGGTGATTGAGAGTAGGCTGAAGGGGCAGTAATTGGCTGGATTGGATACGTCCTGCTTTTTGTGGACAAGACATACATGGGCAATTTTCCACTTGGTCGGGCACATGCCAGTTGTAGCTGTACTGGAACAGCTTGGCTCGACGCGCAGCTAGTTCTGGAGCACAAGCCTTCAGCAGTACAGACAGGATGTTGTTGGGGCCCACAGCCTTTGCTGTATCCAGTGCGATCAGCCGTTTCTTGACGTCATGTGGGACATAACCCTTCATAATCTTGAAGCCCTTTATCAGGTTACACCCTAAGAAAAGCCCTCACTTCTCCAGTCTCTCTTCCGTTCTGTAGCCCAGTGAACCTACACAACAACTTTACTGTTGTTTTTATATCCTTCCTGTAGTGCAATGTTCAAAACTCCAGTTGTACCAAATAAGCTTTTCTACAAGTTCAATGCTACCTCCCTGTTTTTGCATTCTATGCTTCTAAACATAAGTTCCCTTTCTTAAGACATGTACTGCTATATTTTTTAGGCAATAAAACAACAGACAAATTTTATAGAATCAAAGAATCTTACCGCACAAAAGAAGGCCATTCGGCCCACCATGTCTATGCTATCATGACAGTGCTCTCCAATTAGTCCCACTCCCCCGCTCTTTCCCCATAGCCCTGCAATTTTCTCTCCTTCGAATATTTATCCAATTGCCTTTTGGAAGTTATTAATGAATCTGCATCTATCACCCTTTCAGGCAGTGCGTTCCAGATCATAACAGCTCGCTGCGTAAAACAATTCTTCTCAGCTCCCGTCTGGTTCTTTTACCAATAACATTAAATCTGTGTCTTCTGGTTACCGACCCTCCTGCCAGTGGAAACAGTTTCTCCCTATGTACTCTATCAAAACCCCTCAAAATTTTGGACACATCAATTAGAATCATAGAATGGTTACAGCACAGAAGGAGAACATTCGGCCCGTCGAGCCCATGCCGACTCGCTCCAAGAGCACCTCAGCTAGTCCCACTCTCCTGCCCTTTCCCAGTAGCCCTGCAAATTTTTTTCCTTCAGGTACTTATCCAATTCCCTTTTGAAAGCCACGATTGAATCTGCCTCCACCACACTTTCAGGCAGTGCATTCCAGATCATAACCACTCGCTGCGTAAAAAAGTTTTTCCTCATGTTGCATTTAGATCTTCTGCCAATCACCTTAAAACTGTGTCCTCTGGTTCTCGACCCTTCTGCCAATGGGAATAGTTTCTCTCTAGCTACTCTTTCTAGCCCCTTATGATTTTGAACACCTCTATCAAATCTCCTCTCAACCTTCTCTGCTCTAAGGAGAACAACCCCAGCTTCTCCAGTCTATCCACGTAACTGAAGTCCCTCATCCCTGGAATCATTCTTGAAAATCTTTTCTGCACCCTCTCTAAGGCCTTCACATCCTTCCTAAAGTGTGGTGCCCAGAATTGGACACAATACTCCAGTTGAGGCTGAACCAGTGTTTTATACAGGTTCATCATAACTTCCTTGCTTTTGTACTCTATGCCTCTATTTATAAAGCCCAGCATCCTGTATGCTTTTTTATCCGCTTCCTCAACCTGCCCTGTCACCTTCAACGATTTGTGCACATATACCCCCAGGTCTCTCTGTTCATGCACCCCCTTTAGGATTGTACCCTTTACTTTATATTGCCTCTCCTCATTCTTCCTACCAAAATGTATCACTTCACACTTTTCAGTGTTAAATTTCATCTGCCATGTGTCCGCCCATTTCACCAGCCTGTCTATGTCCTCTTGAAGTCTATCACTATCCTCCTCACTGTTCACTATACTTCCAAGTTTTGCATCATCTGCAAATTTTGAAATTGTGCCCTGGACACCCAAGTCCATGTCATTAATATATATCAAGAAAAGCAGTGGTCCTAGAATCGACCCCTGGGGAACACCACAGTATACCTTCCTCCAGTCTGAAAAACAACCGTTCACCACTACTCTCTGTTTCCTGTCACTTAGCCAATTTTGTATCCATACGGCCACTGTCCCTTTTATTCCATGGGCTTCAACTTGCTGGCAAGCCTATTATGTGGCACTTTCTAAAACGCCTTCTGGAAGTCCATATATACCACATCAACTGCATTGCCTTCATCATCCCTCGCTGTTACCTCATCAAAAAACTCAATCAAGTTAGTTAAACGCGATTTGCCTTTAACAAATCTGTGCTGGTTTTCCTTAATTAATCCACACTTGTCCAGATTATCGTTTCTAAAAGCTTCCCCACTATCGAGAATAAACTGATTGGCCAGTACTTGCTGGGTTTATCCTTACACTCTTTTTTGAACAAGGGTGTAACATTTGCAAATCTCCAGTCCTCTGGCACCACCCCCATATCTAAGGAGGATTAGAAGATTATGGCCAGTACCGCCACAATTTCCACCTTTTCTTCCCTCAGCATCCTAGGATGCATCCATCCGGTCCTGGTGACTTATCTACTTTAAGTACAGCCAGCTTATCCAGTACCTCCTCTTTATCAATTTTTAGCCCATCCGGGAATGGTAGCGTAGTGGTAATGTCCACTAATGATCCAGAGACGTGAGTTCAAATCCCACCACGGCAGCTGGGAAATTTAAATTCAGTTAATTAAATAAATCTGGACTAATTACTAGTATCAGTAATGGTAACCATGAAACTATCGGATTGTCGTAAAAACCCATCTGGTTCACTAATGTCCTTTAGGGAAGAAAATCTGCTGTCCTTTCATGATCTGGTCTATATGTGACTCCAGACCGACAGCAATGTGGTTGACTCTTAACTGCCCTCTGAAATGGCCTAGCAAGCCACTCAGTTGTAACAAACCGCTACGAAACACAATTAAAAATAGAATGAAACTGGACAGACCACCCGGCATCGACCTCGGCACTGGCTACGGACACGTCAACAGCACGCCCAGCCCAGTCGACCCTGCAAAGTCCTCCTCACCAACATCTGGGGACTTGTGCCAAAATTGGGAGAGCTGTCCCACAGACTAGTCAAGCAACAGCCTGACAGTCATACTCACAGAATCATACCTTTCAGCCAATGTCGCAAACTCCTCCATCACCATCCCTGGGTATGTCCTGTCCCACTGGCAGGACAGACCCACCAGGGGTGGCGGCGCAGTGGTATACAGTCGGGAAGGAGTGGCCCTGGGAGTCCTCAACATTGCCTCCAGACCCCATGAAGTCTCATGGCTTCAGGTCAAGCATGGGTATGGAAACCTCCTGCTGATTACCACCTACCGCCCTCCCTCAGCTGATGAATCAGTACTCCTCCATGTTGAACACCACTGAGAGTAGCAAGGGCACAGAATGTACTCTGGGTGGGGGACTTCAATGTCCATCACCAAGAGTGGCTCGGTAGCACCACTACTGACCAAGATGGCCGAGTCCTGAAGGACATAACTGCCAGTCTGAGCCTGCGACAGGTGGTGAGAGAACCAACACGAGGGAAAAACCTACTTGACCTCGTCCTCACAAATCTACCTGTCGCAGATGCATCTGTCCATGACAGTATTGGTAGCAGTGGCCACCGCACAGTCATTGTGGAGACGAAGTCCCATCTTCACACTGAGGACACCCTCCATCTTGTTGTGTGGCATTAACACTGTGCTAAATGGGATAGATTCAGAACAGATCGAGCAGCTCAAAACTGGGCATCCATGAGGCGCTGTAGGCCATTAGCAGCAGCAGAATTGTATTCCACCACAATCTGTAACCTCATGGCCCGGCATATCCCGCACTCTACCATTACCATCAAGCCAGGGGACCAATCCTGGTTCAATAAGGTGTGTAGAAGAGCATGCTAGGAGCAGCACCAGGCGTACCTAAAAATGAGGTGCCAACCTGGGGAAGCTGCAACACAGGACTACATGCATGCTAAAAAGCGGAAGCAGCATGCTATAGACAGGGCTAAGCAATCCCACAATCAACGGATAAGATCAAAGCTCTGCAGTCCTGCCACATCCAGTCGTGAATGGTGTTGGACCATTAAACAACTAACGGGAGGAGGAGGCTCCATGAATATCCCCATCCTCAATGATGGTGGAGCCCAGCACATGAGTGCAAAAGACAAGGCTGAAACGTTTGCAAACATCTTCAGCCAGAAGTGCCGAGTGGATGATCCATATCGGCCTACTCCTGAGGTCCCCACCATCACAGAAGCCAGTCTCCAGCCAATTCGATTCACTCCACGTCATATCAAGAAACGGCTGAGCGCACTGGATACAGCAAAGGCTATGGGCCCCAACAACATCCCGGCTATCGTGCTGAAGACCTGTGCTCCAGAACTAGCTCTAGCCAAGCTGTTCCATGACAGCTACAACACTGGCATCTATCCGACAATGTGGAAAACTGCCCAGGTATGTCCTGTCCACAAAAAGCAGGACAAATCCAACCCGGCCAATTACCGCCCCATCAGTCTACTCTCAATCATCAGCAAAGTGATGGAAGGTGTCATCGAAAGTGCTATCAAGCGGCACTTACTCACAAATAACCTGATCACGGATGCCCAGTTTGAGTTCCGCCAAGACCCCTCGGCTCCCGACCTCATTACAGCCTTGGTCCAAACATGGACAAAGGAGCTGAATTCCAGAGGTGAGGTGAGAGTGACTGCCCTTGACATCAAGGCAGCATTTGACCGAGTGTGGCATCAAGGAGCCCTAGTAAAACTGAAGTTAATGGGAATTGGGGGGAAAACGCTCCACTGGCTGGAGTCATACCTAGCACAAAGGAAGATGGTTGTGGTGGTTGAAGGTCAATCATCACAGCCCCAGGACATCGCTGCACAAGTTCCTCAGGGCAGTGTCGTAGGCCCAACCATCTTCAGCTGCTTCATCAATGACCTTCCCTCCAACGTAAGATCAGAAATGGGGATGTTCGCTGATGACTGCATAGTGTTTAGCGCCATTCACAACTCCTCAAATAATGAAGCAGTCCATGCTTGCATGCAACAAGACCTGGACGACGTTCAGGCTTGGGCTGATAAGTGGCAGGTAACATTCGCGCCACAGAAGTGCCAGGCAATGACTATCTCCAACAAGCGAGAGTCTAACCACCTTTCCTTGACATTCAACGGTATTACCATCGCCGAATCCCCCATCATCAACATCCTGGGGGTCACCATTGACCAGAAACATAACTGGACCAGCCACATAAATACTGTGGCAACAAGAACAGGTCAGAGGCTAGGTATTCTGCGGCGAGTGTCTCACCTCCTGACTCCCCAAAGCCTTTCCACCATCTACAAGGCACAAGTAAGGAGTGTGATGAAATACTCTCCACTTGCCTGGATGAGTGCAGCTCCAACAACACTCAAGAAGCTCGACACCATCCAGGACAAAGCAGCCCGCTTGATTGGCACCCCATCCACCACCTTAAACATTCACTCCCTCCACCACCGGCGTACCGTGGCTGCAGTGTGTAACATCTACAAGATGCACTGCTGCAACTCGCCAAGGCTTCTTCGGCAGCACCTCCCAAACCCACAACCTCTTCCACCTAGAAGGACAAGGGCAGCAGGCGCATGGGAACACCACCACCTCCAAGTTCCCCTCCAAGTCACACACCATCTGACTTAGAATTATATCGCCGTTCCTTCATCGTCGCTGGGTCAAAATCCTGGAACTCCCTCCGTAACAGCAGTAGTGGTGAACGGTTGTTTTTCAGACTGCAGGGTAGAATACAGTGGTGTTTCCCAAGGGTCGGTATTAGGACCACCACTCTATTTGATATGTATTAATGACCTGGACTTGGGTGTACAGGGCATCATTTCAAAGTTTGCAGATGACACGAAACTCAGAAATGTAGTAAACAGTGATGAGGATAGTAACAGACTTCAGGAAGACATAGACAGACTGGTGAAATGGGCAGACACATGGCAAATTAAATTTAATGCAGATAAGTGTGAAGTGATGCATTTTGGTAGGAAGTATGAGGAGAGGCAATATAAACTAAGGTGGTGCAGGAACAAAGAGACCTGGAGATGTATGTACACAAGTCTTTAAATGTAGCAGGACAAGTTGCAAAGGCTGTTAAAAAGGCATGTGGGATCCTTGGCTTTATAAGGACAGTGTCCTAAGCCCAACCATCTTCAGCTGCTTCATCAATGACCTTCCCTCCATCATAAGGTCAGTCGTGGGGATGTTAGCTGATGACTGCACAGTGTTCAGTTCCATTCACAACTCCTCAGGTAATGAAGCAGCCCATGCCTGCATGCAACAAGACCTGGATGACATTCAGGCTTGCGCTGATAAGTGGCAAGTAACATTCGTGCCACATAAGTGCCAGGCAATGACTTTCTCCAAGAAGAGAGAGTCTAGCCACCACCCCTTGACATTCAACAGCATTGCCATCGCCGAATCCCCCACCATCAACATCCTGGGGGTCACCATTGACCAGAAACATAACTAGACCAGCCACATAAATACTGTGGCTACAAGAGCAGGTCAGAGGCTAGGTATTCTGCGGCGAGTGTCTCACCTTCTGACTCCACAAAGCCTTTCCACCATCTACAAGGCACAAGTAAGGCGTGTGATGGAATACTCTCCATTTGCCTGGATGAGTGCAGCTCCAACAACACTCAAGAAGCTCGACACCATCCAAGACAAAGCAGCCCACTTGATTGGCATCCCATCCACCACCTTAAACATTCACTCCCTCCACCACCGGTGTACCGTGGCTGTAGTGTGTACCGTCTACAAGATGCACTGCTGCAACTCTTGGAAATATATTGGCGTTCCTTCATCGTCGCTGAGTCAAAATCCTGGAACTCCCTACCTAACTGCACTGTGGGAGTACCTTCACCACACAGACTGCAGAGGTTCGAGAAGGCAGCTCACCACCACCTTCTCAAGGGCAATTAGGGATGGGCAATAAATGCTGGCCACATCCCAGGAATGAATATAAAGAAAAAATTCTTGGCACCACACTTTAGGAAGGATGTCAAGGCCTTGAAGAGGGTGCAGAAGAGATTAATTAGAATGGTGCCAGGGATGAAGGACTTCAGATAGGTGGATAGACTGGAGAAACTCAGCTGGTTCTCCTTAGAGCAGAGAAGGTTAGGGGGAGATTTGATAGAGGTGTTCAAAATAATGAAGGATTTTGATAGAGTAAATAAGGAGAAACTGTTTCCAGTGGCAGGAGGGTCTAACCAGAGGACACAGATTTAAGGTAATTGGCAAAAGAACTAGAGGCGACATGAGGAAAAATATTTTTCCGCAGCGAGTTGTTGTGATCTGGAATGCGCTGCCTGAAAGGGCGGTGGAAGCAGATTCAATAGTAACTTTCAAAAGGGAATTGGATAAATACTTGAAAAGGAAAAATGTGCACAGGCAACTGGGGCGAATGGCCTCCTCCTGTGGTGTATCATTCTATGATTCGATGATTCTGTGAATGATGGAGTGGGGGAATTTCTGCTTGAGGTGCCCCATGTTGAGGGTGCTTGTATCTCAACTTCTGCATCTTTTAGGCTTGATGCTTTGCCTGAACTAACATGATTCACAAAGGCGATCAGATTCCTGTTGTCAGTTCTGGATTTCGACTTATTTATGGGTCTTAGCTCAATAGCTGCAAATTTGATAAATGGTTATTTTCTGAGAATTGGGTGAAGGAGCTGCCAGTTTTCCATCTCCTAATGCTTGTGTGGAATTCTCTCTTAGATTCTCTATGGCCTCTTGTACCTGATAGATTAATACCCAGATGCCGAGTAGTCCTGTCCCTGTTGCCACAGGTGTTAGGAACTATTTTCTCATGCAGGAAGAATAAATCATTTTAATTGTCTGTAACAGTCTCCAAGTCATTATTCAACTATTGGAGTGGAATATTAACATCTATACGGGAATACGGATCTGAAAGGCAACGCTTACAAAGAATAGCATGCATGACACGTGAGGGAAGGTGAACTGGAGGGATCGAGGTAACAAACTGGTGATGGGAACATTTTGCTCACTGTGGCACCTCATAGGGTGGAGACTGAACAGTTAGGGTAAGGAACTTATCTCTGAGGTACTTGGTAACCAGTCATGGCACTTAACTGCCAAGTCATTTACCTTTGCTGCTCTTGTAAGATCATTAAACTTCTTCTGACACTGGAGGGGTGCCTGGGCATTAAGGAGGTGCTCTATGCTAGAGTCACTTCTTTCCATATTGCAGGTAGTGCAGAGTTTCTTGGCTTGCAGCACTTACACCTGAAGTTCACTCCTCAGCTTTATTTTGGCTAATGGATTCTCTCTCACTTTCAGTGGAATTCACTGCTCCTTTTCTTCCATTTCCTGTTAAACAACTTTACCTCTATGTGCATTCTGCCTTTAAATGTTGCAACTCCACCTTCTTCCAACCCATGAGTTTTCCAAGCCTCCAAAGGCATTTCTAGCCTATTCCCTTTCCCCCTCTCTTTCCCTGCCTCTGTACTTGCTTTAAACTTGTTACATCTCTAACTTTTGCCAGTTCTGCTGAAAGGTCATCAACCTGAAACGTTAACTCTGTTTCTCTCACCACAGATACTGCCTGACCTGCTGAGTATTCCCAGCATTTTCTGTCTTTATTTCTAGCCTATTGCTGGTCGCACTGCAGCCAACAACCACCAGAATTATGCTAAACCCTGGGATTTCTGGCTGAACCTATATCCAGAGAGATCAGCGCACATAAGTCCTGCCCTGCCACAGAGCAAAGACACTGAAATTTCAGGCCCATAAAGCAGAAATGTCTGATAAAATTGTTTTCATGTTTTTAGGTAGCTATATCAGACCAGACTTAAACTTTCCATACAGTATCCCACGGAGGGTTGGTGGGTCCAAGCATTATGAAAATGATCCTCCTTTATCGTCCTGCGGGATCTTCCAGTCTAGGCTAATGGGTAAGTTTAAGATGTTGCAGTTTCAGCTCAGTCATCCACTTTGAACCTTATTTCCAGGTCAAGCCAAGGTGGCTTAGTGTTGATGTTATTTTCATAAATCACCCACTGGAGATACAATCCCCAACATTCCTGTCGGGCTGTTCTGTGAGTGGAAGAGTGGCAGAGCAGATCCTAAGTCTACCTTTTTTATTTGTTCTTGGGATTTGGGCAACACAGGCAAAGTCAGCATTAATTGCCCATCCTTAGTTGCCCGGAGAAGGTGGTGTTGGGCCTTCTCCTTGAACTAACGCAGTCTTTCTGCTGACGGTCTCCCACAATGGACTGGACAGGCATAGTCCCCATCCCAAATCCTGGGAGACTGAGCCTCAATCCGTGGTTGGAATGGCCTCAATCCATGGTTGGGTGGGTCTTATTTCCATGATTGGGTTGGTCTTATTTCCATGGTTGGGTTGGTCTTATTTCCATGGTTGGGTGGGTCTTATTTCAATGGTTGGGTGGGTCTTAATTCCATGGTTGGGTGGGTCTTATTTCCATGGTTGGGTGGGTCTTATTTCCATGGTTGGGTGGGTCTTATTTCAATGGTTGGGTGGGTCTTAATTCCATGGTTGGGTGGGTCTTATTTCCATGGTTGGGTTGGTCTTATTCCCATGGTTGGGTTGGTCTTATTTCCGTGGTTGGGTTGGTCTTATTTCCATGGTTGGGTGGGTCTTATTTCAATGGTTGGGTGGGTCTTAATTCCATGGTTGGGTGGGTCTTATTTCCATGGTTGGGTGGGTCTTATTTCCATGGTTGGGTTGGTCTTATTCCCATGGTTGGGTTGGTCTTATTTCCGTGGTTGGGTTGGTCTTATTTCCATGGTTGGGTGGGTCTTATTTCCATGGTTGGGTTGGTCTTATTTCCATGGTTGGGTGGACACCCATCAAGCTTTGCCTCTGTAAGGCAGAGCAGCCCACCTGAAGTACCCCAAAACTTCCAGGCTGAAGATACAAATTGGCTGCAGTAGTTTCCAGCTGCAAGAGGACCAATTCTGCCTCAAGACAGATTCCCCCCAGGCATGGTGATTTCCCCGGGGTGGTGCGATTTCCCCCAGGGGTGGTGATTTCCCCCAGGGTCATAGAGCCATAACGGCACAGAAGGAGGCCATTCGGCCCATCGAGTCCATGCCGGCTCTCTGTAGAGCAATCCAGTCAGTCCATTCCCCCGCTCTATCCCCGTAGCCCTGCAAGTTTATTTCCCTCAAGTGCCTATCCAGTCTCCCCTTGAAAACATTGAGTGTCTCCGCTTCCACCACTTCCGTCGGCAGCGAGTTCCAGGTCATCACCACTCGCTGTGTAAAAAAGTTTATCTTCACATCCCCCTGTATCTCTTGCCCAAAACCTTAAATCTGTGTCCCCTAGTCCTTGTACCATCAACTAGTGGGAACAGCCTTTCCCCGTCTAGCCTATCCAAACCCGTCATAATCTTGTACACCTCTATCAAATCACCCCTCAACCTCCTTTGCTCTAATGAAAACAAATCCAGCTTCTCCAACCTGTCCTTGTAGCTAAGATCCCCATCCCCGGAATCATTCTGGTAAATCTCCCCCAGGGGTGGAGAGATTCCCCCAGGGGTGGAGAGATTTCCCCAGGGGTGGAGAGATTTCCCCAGGGGTGGAGAGATTTCCCCAGGGGTGGAGAGATTTCCCCCAGGGGTGGAGAGATTTCCCCAGAGGTGGTGATTCCCCCAGGGGTGGAGAGATTCCCCCAGGGGTGGAGCCTTTCCCCAGAGGTGGTGATTTCCCCCAGAGGTGGTGATTTCCCCCAGGGGTGGAGCCTTTCCCCAGGGGTGGAGAGATTCCCCCAGGGGTGGTGATTTCCCCAGGGGTGGTGATTTCCCCAGGGGTGGTGATTTCCCCGGGGTGGTGATTTCCCCCAGGGGTGGAGAGATTCCCCCAGGGGTGGAGAGATTCCCCCCAGGGGTGGTGATTCCCCCCAGGGGTGGTGATTTCCCCAGGGGTGGTGATTTCCCCAGGGGTGGTGATTTCCCCAGGGGTGGTGATTTCCCCAGGGGTGGTGATTTCCCCAGGGGTGGTGATTTCCCCGGGGTGGTGATTTCCCCCAGGGGCCATTGAGGGAAATAATGAGGTCCGGCTCTGATTTGGTGGGTAAATGGGGTGAATTAACAAAAACAGCATTCATAAGGTGAGGTTACAGAAAAACTACAAATAATGGTAGAAAATCTTCCAAAGAGTTGAATTTACATCGCAGCTTTAAGTTAACAATGTGTCTCAAGACACCAAGGGGGCGATTTTCCCACTGGAGGTGAGATGGAGGCGGGTTTCAGTTTGGGTGGGTTTGAAACTCGCCTCCACTGATAGGTTTCAAAAATTTGCGATCTTTCCATGATTGGCCACTTGATTTCAGAGGTGTGGGATACCCTTGGTCAATTAGTGTTTTGGGACTGAAACTCGCCTCTGTTGACAGCACTTTTCCAGCCTGATTTTATGGCTTCTTGCTCCCTTGGCTCATTCCACAGGATTTCTGCGTCTCCTGCACCACCTCCAACATCTTTTGAGAAACCATTATGTCCAATTCCAAGGCAAGGGCCTACCCGAGGCTCTCGGATGAGGCGCTGCAAATGTTGTTGGAGGGGCTGACAGCTAGCATGGAGGTGCTCTTCCACTCATCTCGGAGGAAGAGGCCTGCCAAAGAAACCAAGGCTGTGTGGGTACAGCTGGCAAGGGATATAACCTCCAGATCTGTGTGCAGATTGGGAGACTGTTTCTGTGTATTGATGAAATGCCATCCCTGTTGGAAAGCATTAAAATGATTTGAAGCCAAAATGTTGGCGTTATGCCATCTGTTCTTTCGCCTTAGGCAGCTCCACATTGCAGGCACTGCCACACTTGCGTTGTCAGGTTGGTGGCCTGAGTGAAAGGAGGCCAGAGAGTCGTGTCCATTGTCAATGATGTCCTAGGATGGAGCAAAGGACACGTGCCAACTTGGGCAGCCTATGCAAATCTGGCCATGATAAGTTCATCCCTTGCATCCTGGGCTCTGATCTCCTCCTCCTCCTCCTCCTCCAGATCCTCCTCCTCCTCCTCCTCATCCTCATCTGAGGTCCATGCAGAAAGAAAACGAATGGTTCCCATGCTGCTTGTAGATGCCTCCTTTGGGGAAGCGCTCATTGCAAGTGGGGAGAGGGTCTTCCAAGGAGGCCCCACAGTTGATGGAGTCAAGCTGCAGCACCTACGACTTCGGAAGGCCTTCTAAAAGTGCTCAGAGACTTTTTAAAGCCAAGGTCTGGCACCTGCAAGTAATCCTTGCTGCAATAAACGATGTCTTGTTAGACCTGCAGCAGTGAGGAGGCCACCCACGAGTCAACCCGCCAGGTTTACCTGGCGTGGTTTAGGAGGTACGTGGATCACACCGAAAAGCTGCAAAAATCATGAGGGCCTCTCAAAATAGGCTTAGAGAGGCCCAAAACGAGCATTTAAGGATGTTAAATAGCGCAATGGCCAGCTGGAGGCGGGAGCGTTTCCCGACCTCCAAAACCGGCACCGGCAAAATCCCGCGGAGACGGGTTGGAGGCGGGTTCTGAACCCGACCACTTTGAATCTGATTTTCCCGCCTATTCCGCCTCCAACCCCGCCTCCTCCGACGTCAGAAAATCGCCCCCCAAGGGCTGGATTTTGTCAGTGTGGGCGGGCAGGGGGGTGTCAGGACCCCGACTCCTAAGTGATGTGTTGAAAAAGTGGGATTTTCCCCTAATTGGGCAATTGATTTCCTGCGTGTGGGAACAAGTGGCCCAATGAGTCTTTTCATACAGAAAGTCGCCTCCGATGACGTCATCAATGCTGTTGGATTTAAGGCCTGCAAGCAGCCTTGATTCTTCTGGAGACTGCAAAGGCTCTGCAATTTATATGAAGGAGTTGAATTGTGGAAAATGTCAACGATCAAGCAAAAGTGTGCTCCTCGGTTTGATGAGCCCTCCCTCCAAGCTCTGGTGCACGGAGCCAGCTGTAATAAGGAGGTGCTGTTCCCTTCCCCAGGGAGAAAAAAGCCACCCCAGCAGACAAAAGCTGTGTGGCTACAAGTGGCCCAGGAGGTCAACTCCATTTCGCTGAGCCGCAGAACCTGGCTGCAATGCAGGAAGAGGTTTCATGATCTTCGCCGCACAGGAAAAGTGAGTATGACTTTCCCATCACCCTCAATCTGATCCCCATCGCCTCTCCTCACCAGCACTCTGCTTTGCCAACCTCTTCCTCCACATCCCACTTGACACTTACATCCCTGCACCCTAACCCATTCCCTCTCTCTCTATGGTCACATTCACTTAACTATTCGACCATGCAGCCCTCACACTCCCTATCACTGTGATGCCATGACAACAACAACTTTTAACACACAGGGAGGGTCCTTTGTATCCTTCTAAGCATCTATGCTATGGATTCTCTACACTCACTCCTTCATTCTCACTCAAACTCCACTTGTGTCCCTCATTGCAGGAAAAGAGAGCCCGCAATAAGAGGGAAAGAGCCATGACAGGAGGAGGGCCACCCTCAGTAGCCCAGCTCACCCCCTGGGAGGAGGCGGCCCTGGAAATTGCTGGGATCGAGGAGGATACCCAAGTGGGGGACGGACAGATGGGCGCATCACAGCAAGCTGGTGACAGAATAGTTTGGAATCTCTCTCATTGACATAGCATGAGCCACTGATAATGATTCTGAGGCTCTAACAGATTGACTTATGATCATCTGCAATATTCAATGTGCATCTAACCTTGGCCTCACATCTCTAACTCTTTCCTTTACTCCCCCACAGGACCATCGAAAGCCCCCGTCCCCACTATCCAGGAGGAACAGCCTGAGCCTCCAGACTCCTCAGAGGAAGCTGCAACCTCTGAGGGCGCAGTGTCAGCAGAATTCAGTGCACCCAGCACCAGCGCAGACACTCACACCTCAGTGGGACCTTCGCGAGATAGAGTAGTGTTGTCACCTGGTGTATCACAGCTCACAAGTGAGCATCAGCAGATGGTGGAGACGGACAGCAGTGGAGAGTCCTCGTCGGAGGGCGCAGGACTCTGCCAGCTCGGCTCCACTGCATGTCGACCCTGTGCCTCCGGGTCCATCCAGAAGGAGAGCGGTGCTGGAATTCCAGGAACAGGTGCAGGAGTCTCTGGCAGGTTTTGTCTCCAGGGTCGCTGCGAGTGTGGAGCGAATGGAGGTTCCATCGCTAACATGAGCAGAGCCTTTGTGGAGGCATTGGCGCATGAACGCATCACCGCGGAAAGGATGGCAACCTATGTGGAAAGGATGGCTACCTCCATGGTAAGGCTGGCTACCATAGAGGAGAGGATGGCTACGGTAGAGGAGAGGATGGCTACGTCCATGGAGGAGCTTAGTCGTCAGGGTATTGAAAACATGGTCATTGTTCAGAATAGACTGACTCTTGAGGAGCGATGGTCAGCTATTGAGCAAACAAACCAAACCTTCATGCAAGTCCTCTGGAGTAGGACTTCCAGTGCAGGAACGGGTCCTCATGGCCCCCCTGCAGTGCAGCAAGGTGCTGTCAAGCCACTTGCTAGCTCTGAAGTGGGGCAGACCCATGAGTGGGATGTTGGTGGCAGACAACAAGGAAGTGGGGGCTCCTCTCCAAGCACTCACACGACCATGCCACAGCAAAGCCCTCAGTCAGAGCCCCACCAGAGTCCTCACCCAACTGAGATGGGCGTCTCAGCCCCTGCACAGCCGCAGGAGCAGCAGACTGTTGGTGAGCCCTCACAGGTTCGCAATCCCATAGGACGGCCGCCAAAGGCGTCGAGACAGGAGCAGCAAGAGAGTGAGCATCTGCTGAAGCCACAGGGGAAGCACCACGTAGGAGCACGCGTAAGAGGAAGATAAAGCACAAGTAGTCAAAAGGGTAATCACTTGGGTGCTGTGTTGTTTTGTTTTTGGACCAGCCATCATTGTGATTGTATTATAAAATGTTTTGATGGCAAACTGTTGAAGTTGTGGCCTGTGTCATTTCGCAAATGGGACTTTCACATTGAGGGCTTAGGGCACCTTGCGATTGTCAGAATGGTGGTCAGAGTGATAGGATTCCGCAGGTTCTTGTCCATTGTCGATGCTCTGGTAAGAAGGAGCAAGACTAAAGTGTTTGATTGTGCAGGCTAAGCAAATCTGGCCAGGATGAGTGCGCCCCTTGCATCCTGGGCAGCAATGTTGTCGCACACTGGCGCCTTCTGGCCTGTGCAGCTTCAGGTGGGTGACTAGCAGCTTGGAGCTCCTGTTGATGCTCCTGCTGTTGGTGCTGCTGTTGCTCATGGTTCTGCTGCTGCCACGGCTGGTCTGCGTCCGAATCTGATGTCCAGGAGGAAAGGAATTAAATGGTCGCCATGCTTCTGGTATATGCCTCAATTGAGGAAGCGCTTAGTCAAGGTGGGGAGAGGGGTTTCCCAGGAGGTCACACTGGAGATGGGTGTCAGGCTCCAAACTTCCACAACAATGAGTAGGCCTGCTAAAAGTTCCCCCAGACCTGAAACAACAAAGTTCTGCCACCTGCAAATGATCATTGGTGAAAACTCCTTTGTAATGGTGGAGCTGCAGCTGTGAGTAAGCAATCCACTTGTGAGACCGTCAGCATTACCTGGCATGTTCCAGAGGAGGCATGAAGGATGGGGGAATGTCTAAAAATCGGAAAGGCTTCTCAAAATGGGATTATAGAGGCAATTAAGTGGTTATTAAGGGCCTTAAGGGCCTATTCCACCTCTTGGAGGCGGGATGGAAAGGGGGTCAGAAAACATGCATTTAGGAAAATTGCTTGGGGGCGGGATCGGGCCTGCCCCCCATTTTTGGCGATTTTAACAACTCACACGCCTCCAATCCCGCCTCCTCAGGCCTGGCAAAATCGAGCCCCGAGCAAGTGAAAATTCAGACTTTTCGGCAGAGATTGGGAGAAGAGTTAGGGGAGATGACTATAGGTGAGGTAGGTCTTCTATTATTGATGCCATAATGGGTATCCTTATCAGTGACATATTATGGATAAAGAAATGTTAACCTACCAGAAAGTGAACAGTTAGAAATGCTGCAGCCCTTCACTGAACCATCCAACCCTGCCTGTACTGACTTGGCTGATCCTCAGGGAACCAACAGTGCTGCAATTGACCTACATTGTTCCTGCCACTCATTGAATGGTGGAATAGGCTTGAGGGGCAGAATGGCCTATTCCTGTTCTTGTGTTCCTATGATTGCTATTCACTAACCATTGCTGAATAGTGGACATTGAGTGAGGATGAAGTTGGGTTTGGCTTTGACATTCCCATTGCCAAATAGCCACTGTCCATGCTCCTGCAAACACATGAAAAATGGTCATTTGGGTATGGTACTGTGTGCTGCCAGTGTCCATGGAACTATTCCCAGCATTCCCATTGCCTTCAGGGGAAGAAAGGAGAAAAGGTGAAAATATAAGAAAAATAACAGTCGCTGATGTTCGTTTGCATCCAAGCGCTAGAGACAGAATTGCAACCTTCCCAAATGTTGGACTGGGAGAGACAAACAGCATTAGAATAAAGAGTAGTTCAGAAATAGGTGGGATCAGACAGGGGGAAATGCGAGGCAGACTAAGATGGTTTTGGAGTACATGTGCGTAAATGCACGGAGAGTGGTAAAAAACAGTGGTGAGCTGCAGGCACAAGTCACCACGTGGGGTTATAGGAAGGACAGAACGCAGGAATAGAAGGAGGCCATTCAGCCCCTCGATCCTTTTCCTCCATTCAATTAGACCAAAGTTGATCTGTATTTTAACTCCATTTACCTGCCTTGTTTCAGTAATCCTTAATACCCTTGCCTAACAAAAACCTATCAATCTCAGTTTTGAAATTTTCAATTGACCCCCAGTCTCAACAGCTTTTTGGGGGAGAGAGTTCCAGATTTCCACTGCCCTTTGTGTGAAGAAGTGCTTCCTGACATCACCCCTGGATGTCCTAGCTCTAAGGTGATTGGCAAAAGAACCAGAGGGTAGATGAAGAGAAATATTTTTAAACGGCGAGTTGTTATGATCTGCAATACACTGCCTGAAAGGGTGGTGGAAACAGATTAAATAGTAAGGGGGAGAAACTCGGTACCTTAGCGCCACAGATTGCTGGCCTGCTGCGACACCATGAAAGCCCCGGTCGACGGTGGTAGACCCAGCCACGATGGCAGCAGTCAGAGCTTGCGCGGACTCCTCCACGCTCCTCACCATTGCCGACAGGCTCTCGGGTACCCTTGCCATAGCACCTATGATCTCCGTTTGCATGCCCATCACCCTTCTTCTAAAGGCCTCCCCATCAAGGTCCTCATCTGAGTCCTGTGCAGCAGAACTCGCCCTCCGGGGAGCTGGCCCCCGAGCTACCCTTCCCCCCTGGCCTTGCTGCAGTCCGCTCGTTCCCGGTGCATCACCCTGCACAGATCCCACTACTAGACTAGCCTCTAAAGAACGGGTAGTGCCAGTATCTGAGCTGGTGCCTGCGGGTGAGACATGCAGTGATGCGGTGTGTTCTTCCTCCTCCTCTTCTCCCGCCTCGCTCTCAACGGTGTCCTCAAGGACAGGCTGCTCCAGTGCTTGGTAATTATCTGAAAGCATAAAGGCACAATAGACGGGTTAGGGTGAGGGGAGGGAGGCAGGAAGGGAGAAATGCGTGCATACAGCATGATTAGCTGGAAAGAGCGAAAGTCTTGTGGGGTGAGGGGGAAGTGGCATGTGAGAAGGAGTAGGGATGAACATACCATTGTTGTCCCCAAGGGGGTCAACGTCGCCGGTCGCCACAGTGCCCACCACCTGGTGCCCAATAATTTGCAGCACTTGATTCTCCAGCACAGACAGTGGTTGGGTGTCGGCTTGTCCCCCGCCTGTGCGCTCCTGCTCCCTCCTGTTGTGAGCCACCTTGGCCTGCAAGAGAAAGGAAAGTGTGTGAGTGAGTGTGGAGCAATGTGTTTGGGTGATGTGCCTGCTATAGATGAATAGCTGTGATTGTGTGCACAGTGTGAGATGTGGGTGTGAGTGTTAGTAGGTGGAGATTGTTGGTGGGTGAGTGCTGGGGTTGTGGTGCTTTGGGCAGTGTGTGAAGACTGTGGTTCAGATGGTGCTATGTAGCACTTGTTGAGGCATTGACTCACCCTGACCACCCGAGTGAGGTTGTTAAATTTCTTCCTGCACTGTGTGTGGGTCCTGGGGACCACAGTGCTGCCCGAGACCTGCTGGGCTACCTCCTCCACATGGCACGGAAGACTTGCGGCGAGGGCCTCCTGCCACTTGTCGGGTAGAGCACCGCCCTCTGTCTCTCCACAGCGGACACCAACTCCACCAATGCTTGGTCTGAAAATCTGCGGGCTCTCTCCCTGGGGCGTGGATTTGCCATGAGTATAGCTGGTAGAGTCGTCCGGCTCCTTGGGCTTGGCCTGCTCCTGTTTGCTGACACAGGTTCACAGCCAGCAATGCTGAGAATGAGGTTCTGCAGCATGATTGAACCTCCCCTTTAAGAACTGGAAAGAGCCTGTGGCAATGATGACTTGCGATTAGACTGCACCTGATATTGGTTAGCGCTTTGAGTGTAACGCCACTGACATAGGCCGTTTGTGCTTGATTTAGCACTCCAATCCTTTCTTTGAGCGATGACAATGAATTTTGCGTGAAGTGAGATTCATTAGCACCTTGCGCTAAATCTCAAACTTTTCCAAAGTTAGCGCCCATTCCTGGGCTATAATGAATTTCTCGCCCAAACTTTCAAAAGGGAATGGGATAAATTCTTCATGGGGAAAAATTTGCAGGGCTATGGGAAAAGAGCAGGGGGAGTGGAACTAATTGGAGAGCTCTTTCAAAGAGCCAGCACAGGCACGATGGGCCGAATGGGGGAGAAATTGGCCTCCTTTGCGCCTCCCGTTAGCGCCTCCGGGGGGCGTTAACGGGGTGCTACCGGCTTTTCGACCGGGCGCAGCGATAGTACCGACGCCCGCGAAATTGAGGTGGAGGTTTGCGGTGGCAGTAACCACTAGCACCACAATCTCCTGCGCCCGGAGATCGTGACGTCATCCAGCTGCGCAGCGCCCCAGATCTGAACTTCGGTTCTGCCCCCTGCAGCATCGCCGGGCAAAAACACCGACGGCTGCAGGAGGTATTGTTAGGGAGGCCAGCTGCTTGGGGAGCGGTATTTAAAGGTGAGGCCGCTTGTGTCAATGAAAAATTTGTTTTCACCCCTTAGGTTGTTTTTTCAACTTTTTCCTGTGCCGCGATTGATCAGCCCTGCACTGTGTTAGCGTGCTTGGGGCTGATCGTCATGGATCGCGGCTGCCGTCGGTGATGAGGGACATCGATTTAATGCAGAGCCTGCAGCAATGGCCTTTCCCTTTAAGGGAGGGAAGGAGCCTCTGTTCCCAGCAGCTCTGCCCTCGACATTGGGCAGCGCTGCACCGCTACCGCTACTCTTGCCGAACTTTAGCGCTCCAAGGGAAGTGGTAGCGCTTGATTTACCACTAAAGTAATCGCCCCAACTCAATTTCTCCCGCTATGATTCTATGTGGGTCAATATTAATTTCTAAGTCTGTATTGTAAAATGGAGCTGAGAAATATTTTTAATTTCTAGGGTAAGGAACTGCTCATTTTATTTTGCAAACTAGGTGAAGCAATTCTAGAGAAGGAAGTGATGATCCAATGTGTCTATTGCTCTCCTGCCCTGCGATGTGTTCAGACTGCTCACTATGTACTTGAAGGTATGCTAGTATAATAATGCCATGTGCAAAATCATCACCTTTTTAAGTATCTCAAAAACAAGTTACTGCACAGGTACAGTTTCTGTTTGCCAGCACACTCTCTCCCTGTAGGACAACACCCAATGACCAAGTCCAGCCAGTAAAGCCCAGCTTGGTGGCTCCCGTGTGCACACAGACACTGTTGACGTTTAACCAGATAACACCACACAGCCTATAACACAGGAAAGCTTCCTGTTCTTGCCAGCCAGGCTCATCCAATCTGGTAGGATCATCAGTATTCTGCAGGCACAGCTAGTAGGCCAGTTAACTGGTAAACCATCCTACCCACCTGAGTACCTCACCGTCCTCTCCTTTTCTTTCACTCACATTCTCTCCTAATAGTGTTATAGCTGGAAATTGACCTGACTTAAGCCAAGCTTCTGTCAAGGCATTATGCTCCTCCATTCAATTTGTGCCTCTAATTCCACAACCTTCATTTTTAAGGCTTTGCACAATAGCACAAACACAATGGGTGCGATTTTCCCAATGGAGGCAGGTTGGAGGCGGGTTTCGGTTTGGGTGGGTTCCAAACCCGCCTCCACTGAGAGGTGAGAAAAATTTGCGATTTTCCTCTAATTGGCCAGTTGATTTCAGAGGTGTGGCTTCCCCTGGGCCAATTAGTGTTTTGGGACTGAAATTCGCCTCTGCTGACATCACTTATCCAGCTTCATTTAAGGGCTGCTTGCTGCCTTGGCTCATTCCACTGGTTTTTGGTCGATGCTGCACCACCTCCAGCTGTTATCTCCTTGAAGAATGGCCAGCTCCAAGGCAAGGGTCCCCCCGAGGTTCTCGGATGAGGCGCTGGGTATGCTGGTTGAGGGGGCGAGAGCCAGCAGGGAGGTGCTCTTCCCCTCATCTGGGAGGAAGAGGCCTCCCAATGAAACCAAGGCTGTGTGGGTCCAGCTGGCAAGGGATATAACCTCCAGATCTGTGTGCAGATTAGATGATTGTTTCTGTTTATTGATGAAATGCCATCCCTGTGGGAATGTATTAAAATTAGGTGATGGCAAACTGTTGGCGTGATGGCATCTGTTATTTCAGCTTAGGCAGCTCCACATTGCGGGCTTCGCGACACTTGCGTGGTCAGGTTGGTGGTCAGAGTGAAAGGAGGCCAGAGAATCATGTCCATTGTCTATCATGTGTTAAGAAGGAGCCAAGCACATGTGCCACAATGGGCAACCTATGCAAATCTGGCCAGGATGACTGCATTCCTTGCACGACGTGCTTCCATGCGCTGGCGCCTTCTGCCCTGTGCAGCAACAGGTGGGTGAGCAGAAGGTTGGGGCTCCTGCTGCCGTTGCTGCTCCTCATCCAAATCTGAGCTCCATGGTGAAAGGAAATAAATGGTTCCCATGCTGCTGGCAGATACCTCCGTTGGAGAAGCGCTCAGTCCAAGCGGGGAGAGGGTCTTCCAAGGAGGTCCCATAGTTGAGAGATAGAAGCTACAGCACCTCCGACTTCGGTAGGCCTGCTAAAAGTGCTGAAAGACCTTTGGAACAAAAGTTCTGCCACCTGCAACTGCTCCCTGATGAAAGCTCCGTTTTAATGGTGGAGCTGCAGCTGTGAGGAGGCCACCCACTTGTCAACCCGCCAGGATTAGCTGGCGTGGTTTAGGAGGGTCGTGCAACACGCTGAAAATGTGGTAAAATAACAAAGGCCTGTCAAAATAGGATTATAGAGGCCCTTAACTACTATTTAAGGGTCTTAACTACCTCTCCCGACTGATGGAGGCGGGACCGAATCGCACCCATCAAACCCGCCTCCGGCAAAATTGCGCAGAGGCGGGTTGGAGGCGGATTCCAAACCCGCCCTCAGTTTTTGCCATTTTGCCAACTGTCACGCCTCCAAACCCGCCTCCTTGGGGCTGGGAAAATCGCCCCCAACAACCCCAATCCGTGCACATGTATCAGGACTCTTTTCCCTTCTGTTTTCTATTCTATTCTTTCCTTCACTATATTTCACCTTATAACCTCGCTTCTCCATGCCCTACATCTCTCCTTACAAGCTTGAGGTTAATATTTTAGCCTGCTTTGCTACTTCACTTACCTTTGGCTGGGTGACTCCCCACACTCCCAGCAGGATTGGCAGTGCCCAGGAGCAGGGTAACTCCCCACACTCCCAGCAGGATTGGCAGTGCCCAGGAGCAGGGTAACTCCCCACACTCCCAGCAGGATTGGTAGTGCCCAGGAGCAGGGTAACTCCCCACACTCCCAGCAGGGTTGGCACTGCCCAGGAGCAGGGTAACTCCCCACACTCCCAGCAGGATTGGTAGTGCCCAGGAGCAGGGTAACTCCCCACACTCCCAGCAGGATTGGCAGTGCCCAGGAGCAGAATAATTCCCCACACTCCCAGCAGGATTGGCAGTGCCCAGGAGCAGAATAACTCCCCACACTCCCAGCAGGATTGGCAGTGCCCAGGAGCAGAATAACTCCCCACACTCCCAGCAGGATTGGCACTGCCCAGGAGCAGAATAACTCCCCACACTCCCAGCAGGATTGGCACTGCCCAGGAGCAGGGTAACTCCCCAAACTCCCAGTAGAAGAGGTGATTAGAACATAGAAATTAAGATGTAGGAGCAGGAGTAGGTCATTTGGCCCCTCGAGCCTGCTCCGCCATTCAATAAGATCATGGCTGATCTGATCTTGGCCTCAACTTCACTTCCCTGCCCGCTCCCCATAACCCTTGACTCCCTTATCGTTCAAAAGTGTGTCTATCTCCACCTTAAATGTATTCAATGACCCAGCCTTCACAGCTCTCTGGGGAAGAGAATTCCAAAGATTCACGACCCTCTGAGAGAAGAAATTCCTTCTCGTTTCTGTTTTAATTGGGTGCACCCTTATTATGAAATTATGCCCCTAGTTCAAGATTCCCCCAGGAGGGGAAACATCCTCTCTGCATCTACCCTGTCAAGCCCCTTCTGAATCTTATATGTTTCAATAAGATCCCCGCTCATTCTTCCAAACTCCAATGAGTATAGGCCCAACCTGCTCAACCTTTTTTCATAAGACAACCCCTTCATCTCCAGAATCAACCTCGTGAAACTTCTCTGAACTGCCTCCAATGCAAGTATATCCATCCTTAAATAAGGAGACCAAAACTGTACACAGTACTCCAGGTGTGGTCTCACCAACACCCTGTACAGTTGTAACAGGACTTCCCTACTTTTATACTCCATTCCCTTTGCAATAAAGGCCAACATTCTATTTGCCTACCTAATTACTTGCTGTATCTGCATGCTAACTTTTTGTGATTCATGTACAAGGACCCCCAGATCCCTCTGTACCTCAGCATTTTGTAATCTCTCCCCATTTAAATAATAATTTGCTTTTTTATTTTTCCTACCAAAGTGGATAACCTCGCATTTTCCCACATTAAACTCCATCTGCCAGATTTTTGCCCACTCACTTAGCCTATCTATATCCCTTTGGAGATTCTCTGCGTCCTCCACACAATTTGCTTTCCCATCTATCTTTGTATCATCAGCAAATTTGGCTGCATTACACTCGGTCCCTTCATCCAAGTCATTAATATAGATTGTAAATAGTTGAGGCCCCAGCACTGATCCCTGTGGCACCCCACTAGTTACAGTTTGCCAACCTGAAAATGACTCATTTATCCCGACTCTCTGTTTTCTGTTAGCTAGCCAATCCTCTAGCTTTGCTAATATATTACCCCCAACCCCGTGAGCTCTTATCTTGTGAAGTAACCTTTTATGTGGCACCTTATCGAATGCCTTCTGGAAATCCAAATACATGACATCTACTGGTTCCCCTTTATCCATCCTGCTCGTTACATCCTCAAAGAATTCCAGCAAATTTGTCAAACATGATTTCCCTTTCATAAAACCATGCTGACTCTGCTTGACTATATTATGATTTTCTAAATGTCCTGCTACCACTTCCTTAATGATGGACTCCAGCATTTTCCCAATGACAGATGTTAGGCTAACTGGTCTATAGTTGCCTGCTTTCTGTCTCCCTCCTTTCTTAAATAGGGGCGTTACATTTGCGGTTTTCCAGTCCGCTGGGATCTCTCCAGAATCCAGGGAATTTTGGTAGATTACAACCAATGCATCCTGACATGAATCTTGTCATTCATGGGAAATGACTTATGACATAATACTGGGCGGCCTGCTGGTGGTGCTGTCCAGGGAGAGTATAAATACTCGGGCATGGGCCCAGCTTGCTCAGGACATCCTTTAACAGGAACTAGTGAAGGACAACTAGATCTCCATGTTGTAAAACAGTTGATTAAAGCTTTGTTTAACGCTTAGACCAAGTGACTAGCAGTTTTCTTACGTAACATCCATTATCTCTGCAGCCACCTCTTTTAAGACTCCAGGATGCAGGCCATCGGGTCCAGGGGACTTGTCCACCTTTAGTCCCATTAGTTTGCCGAGTACTTTCTCTCTAGTGATAGTGATTGTTTTAAGTTTCCCCCCCCCCCACCCCAATAGCCCCTTGATTATCCATTATTGGGATGCTTTTAGTGTCTTCTACCGTGAAGACCGATACAAAATATTTGTTCAAAGTCTCCTCCATTTCCCTGTTTCCCATTATTAATTCCCCAGACTCATCCTCTAGGGGACCAACATTTACTTTAGCTACTCTCTTCCTTTTTATATACCTGTAGAAGCTCTTACTGTCTGTTTTTATATTTCTGGCTAGCTTACTCTCATAAGCTATCTTCTCTCTCTTTATCATTTTTCTAGTCGTCCTTTGCAGGTTTTAAAAATTTCCCAATCCTCTGGCCTTCCACTATTCTTCACAACATTGTATACTTTTGTTTTCAATTTGATACCATCCTTTACTTCCTTAGTTAGCCACGGATGGTTCATCCTTCTCTTAGAGTCTTTCTATCTCACTGGAATATATCTTTGCTGAGAGTCATGAAATAGCTCCTTAAATGTTTGCCACTGCTTTTCTACAGTCTTACCCTGTAATATATTTTCCCAGTCCACTTTAACCAAGTCTGCCTTCATACCTTTGTAATTACCTTTGTTTAAGTTCAGGACACTAGTTTGAGACCTAGCTTTCTCACCCTCAAACTGAATTTGTAATTCTACCATGCCATACTATGATCACTCTTCCCAAGAGGATCCTTCACTTCGAGATCATTAATTAATCCAGCCTCGTTACACATTACCAGATCTAAAATAGTCTTCTCCCTGGTTGGTTCCACAACGTATTGTTCCAAGAAACCATCCCGTATACACTCTAAGAACTCTTCCTCAAGTCTACCTTTGCCAATTTGCTTTGTCCAATCAATATGAAGATTAAAATCTCCCATGATTATAGCCATACCTTTCTTACAAGCCTCCATTATTTCTTGATTTATACTCTGTCCTACAGTGTGGCTACTGTTTGGGAGCCTGTAGACCACTCCCACCAGTGACTTCTTACCCTTATTATTTCTTATCTCCACCCAAACTGATTCTACGTCTTGATCTTCTAGGCCAATATCATTTCTCATTACTGCACTGATCTCATCCCTTATTGTGGAGATGCCGGCGTTGGACTGGGGTGGACAAAAATGAGAAGTCGCACAACACCAGGTTATAGTCCAACAGATTTATTTAATTTTACAAGCTTTCGGAGCTGTCGCTCCTTCCTCAGGTAAGTTAGCAGTGAGAGAATCTCCCAGAATTCACAATTTAAACACAGACAAAATCTATTCAAATATTTCCCTACATCAAAGACACACTAAGCTCTTAGTGTGTCTTTGATGTAGGGAAATATTTGAATAGATTTTGTCTGTGTTTAAATTGTGAATTCTGGGAGATTCTCTCACTGCTAACTTACCTGAGGAAGGAGCGACAGCTCCGAAAGCTTGTAAAATTAAATAAATCTGTTGGACTATAACCTGGTGTTGTGCGACTTCTCATTTTCATCCCTTATTAACAGAGCTACACCACCTCATTTTCCTTTCTGCCTATCCTTACGAAATGGCAAATACCCCTGAATATTCAGTTCCCAGCCTTGGTCACCTTGCAACCACGTCTCTGTAATGGCTATTGGATCATACCCATTTATTTCTATTTGGGCTGTCAACTGATCTATCTTCTTACGAATGCTGCATGCGTTCAGATATAGAGCTTTTAATTTTGTCTTTTTACTAATTTTCCCTACTCTGACCCCTCTTTCTGATGCACTCTTATGTGTATACGCTCTGTCCCTTCCTGTCACACTCTGGTTAGCATTACCCCTATCGCTACCCCTGCACTTTTGCCTTCTCATTTTTCTTTGACTTTTTTAATTTCTGCTCAGCGGATCCCTCCCCCCCCCCCCACTATTTAGTTTAAAACCCTATAGGATTAGCATTTACCAAACATGAGGTATTATTTAGAAAGAAAGAAAACTTGATATTTGTTTCCATGTGTGTGAAAGATCATAGAATCATAAAATAGAATCATAGAATGGTTACAGCACAGTAGGAGGCCATTCGGCCCGTCAAGCCTGTGCCGGCTCTCTGCAAGAGCACTTCAGCTAGTCCCACTCCCCCGCCCTTTCCCCGTAGCCCTGCAAATTTTTTTCTTCAGGTACTTATCCAATTCCCTTTTGAAAGCCACGATTGAATCTGCCTCCACCACCCTTTCAGGCAGTGCATTCTAGATCATAACCAGTTTTTCCTCATGTTGCCTTTGGTTCTCCTGCCAATCAGCTTAAATCTGTGCCCTCTGGTTCTCAACCATTCCGCCAATGGGAACAGTTTCTCTCTATCTACTCTCTCTCGACTCCTTATGATTTTGAACACCTCTATCAAATCTCCTCTCAAACTTCTCTGCTCTAAGGAGAACAACCCCAGCTTCTCTAGTCTATCAACGCAACGGAAGTCCCTCATCCCTAGAATCATTCTCGTAAATCTTTTCGGCACCCTCTCTAAGGGCTTCACATTCTTCCTAAAGTGCAGTGCCCAGGATTAGACACAATACTCTAGTTGAGGTCGAACCAGTGTTTTATAAAGGTTCAGCATAACTTCCTTGCTTTTGTACTCTACGCCTCTATTTATAAAGATAGGATCCCATATGCTCTTTTAATGGCTTTCTCAACCTGCCCTGGCACCTTCAACGATATGTGCACATATACCCCCCTGGTCTCTCTATTCCTGCACCCCCTTTAGAATCGTACCCTTTAGTTTATATTGCTTCTCCTCAATCTTCCTACCAAAATGTGTCACTTCGCACATTTCTGTGTTAAACATAAAAACATAAGAAATAGGAGCAGGATTCGGCCACTTCAGCCTGCTCCACCATTCATGGCTGATCTTCTACCTCAACTCCACTTTCCTGCACTATCCCCATATCCCTTGATTCCCTTAATATCCAAAAATCTATCGATCTCTGTCTTGAATATACTCAACGACTGAGTCTCCACAGCCCCCTGGGGTAGAGAATTCCAAAGATTCACCACCCACTGAGTGAAGAAATTCCTCCTCATCTCAGTCCTAAATGGCTGATCCCTTATTCTGAGACTGTGACCCCTGGTTCTAGACACCCCAGAGAGGGGAAACATCCTCCCTGCATCTACCCTGTCAAGTCCTGTAAGAATTTTGTATGTTTCAATGAGATCACCTCTCATTCTTCTAAACTCTAGAGAATATAGGCCTAGTTTACTCAATCTGTCCTCATAGGACAATCCCCCCATCTCAGGAATCAGTCTGGTGAATCTTTGTTGCACTCCCTCTATGGCAAGTATATCCTTCCTTAGGTAAGGAGACCAAAACTGTACATAGTACTCCAGGTGTGGTCTCACCAGGGCCCTATATAATCGCAGTAAGACGTCTTTACTCTTATACTCAAATCCTCTTGTAATAAAGGCCAACATACCATGGTCTTATGAGGAAAGATTGAGGGAGTTGGGGCTTTTCTCTTTAGAGCGGAGGAGGATGAGAGGCGACTTAATAGAGGTTTATAAGATGATGAGGGGGATAGATAGAGTGGATGTTCAGAGACTATTTCCTCGGGTAGAGGCAGCTGTTACAAGGGGGCATAACTATAAGGTGCATGGGGGGAGATATAGAAGGGATGTCCGAGGTAGATTCTTTACTCAGAGAGTGGTTGGGGTGTGGAATGGACTGCCTGCTGTGATAGTGGAGTCGGACACTTTAGGAACTTTCAAGCGGTTATTGGATAAGCACATGGAGCACACCAGAGTGATAGGGAGTGTGATAGCTTGATCTTGGTCTCGGACAATGCTCGGCACAACATCGAGGGCCGAAGGGCCTGTACTGTGCTGTACTGTTCTATGTTCTATGTTCTATACCATTTGCTTTCCTAATTGCTTGCTGTACCTGCATGTTAACTTTCAGTGATTCGTGTACATGGACACCCAGGTCCCTCTGAACAACAACATTTCCCAATCTCTGACCATTTAAAAAATACTCTGCTTTTCTATTTTTCCTACCAAAGTGGATAACTTCACATTTCTCCACATTATATTCCATTTCCCATGTCCTTGCCCACTTACTTAGCTTGTCTATATCCCTTTGAAGCCTCTTTACATCCTCCTCACAACTTACATTCCCACCCAGCTTTGTATCATCAGCAAACTTGGATATATTACATTTGGTCCCCTCATCCAAATCATTGATGTAGATTGTGAATAGCTGAGGCCCAAGCACTGATCCTTGTGGTACCCCACTAGTTACAGCCTGCCAACCCGAAAATTACCCGTTTATTCTACTCTCTGTTTTCTGTCCATTAACCAATCCTCAATCCATGCTAGTATATAACCCCCAATCCCATGAGCCCTAATTTTGTTTAATAACCTCTTGGTTGGCAGCTGATCGAATGCCTTCTGAAAATCCAAATACACCACATCCACTCGTTTCCCCTTATCTATTCTGCTAGTTACAACCTCAAAAAACTCGATCAGATTCATCAAACATGATTTCCCTTTCATAAATCCGTGTTGACTCTGTCCAATCCTATTAATATTTTCTAAGTGCCCTGTTACCACGTCCTTAATAATAGATTCTAGCATTTTCCCTACTATTGATGTCAGGCTAACTGGTCTCTGGTTCCCCGTTTTCTCTCTCCCTCCTTTCTTAAATAGTGGGGTTACATTTGTTACCTTCCAATCCATGGGAACCGTTCTAGAATCTATGACATTTTGGAAGATGACAACCAATGCATCCACTATCTCTATAGCCACCTTTTTTTCAAAACCCTAGGATGTAGGCCATCAGGTCATGGGGATTTATTGGCTTTCAGTCCCATTAATTTCTCCAGTACTATTTTTTTACTAATACTAATTTCTTCCAGTTCCTCATTCACGCTAGACCCTTGGTTCTCCACTATTTCCGGGAAGTTTTATGCGTCTTCTTCTGTGAGGGCAGACACAGAGGCCACGATTTTGCTGGTGCTCAGATGGTGGGTTTGGAGGCGGGTCAGAGGTTAAAGTCATTTTGATTGATGGCGGGTTCCGCACCCGCCGTCATCCCGCCTCCACACAACCTTCCCAAGTTTCGGGTCCACGATTTGCGAATGGACCTGACACCTAGTGGCGGGAAATGGATTAAAGGCAATTAACTGCCTATTAACAGGTACTTGTGAGCAGTTTTCAGGGTCTTTTTCAATTTTCCAGCTTCTGGGTTGGGTTTTACGACATCCGGACAACACGCCATGTAAGTGTGACATGTGAGTCTGGTCTGATGTTTGTAAAAAGATGACAGCTACAGAAGTGGTGTCAAGGATGCCATGTTGTACATGGTGAGTTTCAGAGCAAAGAAAATGTTGGTTACTGCATTTTTAATACATATACAGATTTCTTTAGCTTACAAGTTTTTAAATCCAACTGTATGTCCAGTGTCACCTCATTGGGAGAACCTCTCTCACCAGTGACAGATCGCTTCTGTCATCTCACCTGCAGCTGTTATTTATTCCAGCAGCATCGGAGCCAATGAAACAATCAGACCGTGGTCCTCTGAATCCTTCCACAATCAGCCCCAACACCAACATCACCAACCTCATCACCAACCTTCGCCGCCATCACCTGATGCTGCACTGGACACAGGGCATCAGCCCCTGACAAAATTGCTGGCCGGGAGGCCAGCGATGGCATCACCATGGCCAGACTTTCTTCACTTGATGCTGTAAACCTTGGCTGCCACATGATATGCCAGGTTGACACCATCCCACATCAGCACCATCCCTTTAATGTCCAAGCCATTCCATGCACACACATCACTAAGCGGGGTGGGGGGGAGTTATGACTAAACAAGCACTGAAACTCAGTAAGGCACTTCTCAATGTGCGCTCAGATCTGTCCAATAAGGGGCACTTTTTGAAATATAGATTTCACTGTATGACAACACATTACCAGAAACTTCACATGGACATTGGCTAAACCTCTCAAGTGCCCACCCTTATGTGTTGTTAGTTAGTAGGCTTGCAGTAGAATGAGGGTGAGTGTGAGGGGTGGCTAGTGAGATGGGGAAGTGATAAAGTAGATAGAAAGGGTTGGGTGGAGGTGCAAGGTAAGTTGGTGTCCTGGGGAGGACTCTTCCGCCCTTGGAAGGGAAGAGAACCTCCCTGAGTACTGTGACTCCCTGCATAAGCATATGGAGGGGGTCATTGGAGAGTCTGGGTGCAAGAGTTCACCATTGTGCAGTGATTGTCAGTGTTTTCAGCACCTTAATGCTATCAAACACTGAAAAATCAACTGTCAAAATAAAATTGTGCATGGTCCCTTTAAGGAAACCAGCAGATGACTTGTCATCAAATGACGTCATCAGACCAGTTTCCTGGTAATTGGCCGGTAAGCCCACAGAAGGCCAATCAAGGGAAAATCACATCTGTAGAGCGGAGGCAGCTGGGGGCGCGACTGGAACTCGGAAACCAGCTGACCCGCACCCATCCCGACACCGATGAGAAAATCGCGGCCAAAGTATTTGTTTAATTTCTCTGCCATTTCCTTATTCCCCATTATAATTTCTCCTGTCTCAGCCTGTAAGGGATCCACATTTACTTTTGCTAATCTTTTCCTTTTTACATACCTATAGAAGCTTTTACAGTCTGTTTTTATGTCTCTCGCTAGTTTACTCTCATTCTATTTTCCTTTCTGTATCAATTTCTTCGTCCTCCTTTGCTGAATTCTAAAATCCTCCCAATTCTCAGTCTTACTACTCTTTTTGGCAACATTATAAGCCTCTTCCTTTGATCTAATACTATCTTTAACTTCTCTTGTTAGCCACGGTTGGACCACTTTTCCTGTGCGGTTTTTGTGCCTTAAAGGAATGTATATTTGTTGTAAATTATATATTAATTCTTTAAAATGCTAGCCATTGCTTCTCTACCGTCATACCTTTTAATGTAGCTTCCCAATCTACCTTAGCCAACTCACCCCTCATACCTACGTAATTTGCTTTGTTTAGCTTTAAGACCCTAATTTTGGATTTAACTAAAACACTTTCAAACTCAATATAAAATTTTATCATATTATGGCCACTCTTCCCTAAAGGCCCCTTTACTACAAGGTTATTAGTTAACCCTTTCTCGTTGCACAATACTAGATCTAAAATAACCTGTTCCCTAGTTGGTTCCTCAACATACTGATCTAGAAAACTATCTTGCATATATTCCATGAATTCGTCCTCCACACTATTACTGCAAATTTGGTTTGCCCAGTCTATATGTAGATTAAAATCCCCCATGATTACTGTATTACCCTTGTTGCATGCGCCTCTAATTTCCTGATTTATACTCTGCCCTACATTACAACTACTGTTTGGGGGCCTATAAACAACTCCCACCAATGTTTTCTGCCCCTTGCTGTTTCTTAGCTCCATCCAAACTGATTCTGCTTCTTGATTTTTGGAGCTAAGATCCTTTCTCGCGACTGTCTTTATCCCATCCTTTATTATCAGGGCTACCCCTCCTCCTTTTCCATTTTGCCTATCTCTTCTAAAAGTTAAGTATTCTGGAATATTTAGTTCCCAACCTTGGCCACATTGCAACCACATCTCCGTAATGGCTATTAGATCAAACCTATTAATTTCTATCTGCACTATTAATTCATCTATTTTGTTGAGAATGCTTCACGTATTCAGATATAGTGCCATTAGCTTTGACTTATTTCTATTTTTCCCTGATGTCACCTTAGGCACTGATGCCTTATTACTTTTTTTACTCTCTCTGTCCCTTCCTGACCCACTCTGCTTATTTTTACCCAAAACTCTACTCTGCTCTAGAGCCTTGACATTTCTCTCACTGCTTTTAAATTTACTCTTTCCTGAATCCCCCCACCCCCCTTCATTAGTTTAAAGCCCTGTCTACTGCCCTAGTTACTCGGTTCGCCAGGTCACTGATCCCAGCCCGGTTTAAGTGGAGCCCGTCCCAATGGAACAGCTCCCTCTTTCCTCAGTATTGGTGCCAGTGCTCCATGAACTGAAACCCCTTCCTCCCACACTACTCTTTCAGCCACGCATTTAAACCTCTAATCTGTTTGTCCCTATGTCAGTTGCGCGTGGCTCAGGTAACAATCCAGAGATTATTACCTTTGAGGTTCTGCTTTTTAATTTGGATCCTAGCTCCTCAAACTCCCTCAGCAGAACCTCATTCCTAGTTCTACCTATGTCGTTGGTTCCTATGTGGACCACGACAACTGGATCCTCCGCCTCCTACTCCAATTTCTCCTCCAGCCGCGAGGAGATGTCTTTAACCCTGGCACCGGGTAGGCAACACAACCTTTGGAACTCACGGTCATGGCTGCAGAAAGCAGTATCTATCCCCCTGACTATACTGTCCCCTACCACAACTACATTCCCTTTCACTCCCCCCACTTGAATGGCCTCCTGCACCATGGTGCCATGGTCAGCTGAGGCTCCTCCAGCACTGCACATCCTAGGGTTTTGAAAGAGTTGGCTATAGAGATAGTGGATGCATTGGTTATCATTTTCCAAAATTCCATAGATTCTAGAACGGTTCCCGCGGATTGGAAGGTACATAGATACATAGATACATAGAAGATAGGAGCAGGAGTAGGCCATCCGGCCCTTCGAGCCTGCTCCGCCATTTAATGAGATCATGGCTGATCCTCCAATTCAGTATCCCGTCCCCGCCTTCTCTCCGTAACCCTTAACCCCTTTTGCCTGTAGAAATATATCTAATTCCCTCTTAAATATATTTAATGAGCTGGCGTACACTGCCCTCTGTGGCAATGAGTTCCACAGGTTCACCACCCTCTGAGTGAAGAAATTCCCCCTCATTTCTGTCCTAAATGGTTTAGCCCTTATCCTTAAATTATGTCCTCTAGTTCTGTTCTCACCCGCCAAGGGAAACATCCCTTCTGCATCTAGTCTGTCTAGACCTGTCAGAATTTTATACACTTCTATGAGGTCCCCTCTCAATCTTCTAAACTCCAGTGTGTACATCCCTAAACTACATAGTCTCTCCTCATAGGTCAATCCCGCCATTCCTGGTATCAGCCTGGTGAATCGCCGCTGCACCCCCTCCATGGCAAGAACATCTTTCCTCAGAAGGTAGCAAATGTAACCCCACTATTTAAGAAAGGAGGGAGAGAGAAAACGGGGAACTACAGACCAGTTAGCCTGACATCAGTAGCAGGGAAAATGCTAGAATCTATTATTAAGGACGTGGTAACAGGGCACTTAGAAAATAATAATAGGATTGGGCAAAGTCAACACAGATTTATGAAAGGGAAATCGTGTTTGACAGATCTGTTAAGAGTTTTTTGAGGTTGTAACTAGCAGAATAGATAAGGGGGAACCAGTGGATGTGGTGTATTTGGATTTTCAGAAGGCTTTCGATAAGGTACCACACAAGAGGTTATTAAAAAAATTAGGGCTCATGGGATTGGGGTAATATACTAGCATGGGGTGAGGAATGGTTAACGGACAGATAACAGAGAGTAGGAATAAACGGGTCATTTTCGGGTTGGCAGGCTGTAACTAGTGGGGTACCACAAGGATCAGTGCTTGGGCCTCAGCTATTCACAATCTACATCAATGATTTGGATGAGGGCACCAAATGTAATATAGCCAAGTTTGCTGATGATACAAAGCTGGGTGGGAATGTAAGTTGTGAGGAGGATGCAAGGAGGCTTCAAGGGGATATAGACAGGCTAAGTGAGTGGGCAAGAACATGGCAAATGGAATATAATGTGGAGAAATGTGAAGTTATCCACTTTGGTAGGAAAAATAGAAAAGCAGTGTATTTTTTAAATGGTGAGAGATTGGGAAATGTTGGTGTTCAGAGGGACCTGGGTGTCCTTGTATACGAATCACTGAAAATGAACATGCAGGTACAGCAAGCAATTAGGAAAGTAAATGGTATGTTGGCCTTTATTACAAGAGGATTTGAGTATAAGAGTAAAGACGTCTTACTGCAATTATATAGGGCCCTGGTGAGACCACACCTGGAGTATTGTGTACAGCTTTGGTCTCCTTACCCAAGGAAGGATATACTTGCCATAGAGGGAGTGCAACAAAGGTTCACCAGACTGATTCCTGGGATGTGGGGATTGTCCTATGAGGAGAGATTGAGTAGACTAGGCCTATATTCTCTAGAGTTTGAGGTGATCTCATTGAAACATACAAAATTCTTAGAGGACTTGACAGGGTAGATGCAGGGAGGATGTTTCCCCTGGCTGGGGAGTCTAGAACCAGGGGTCACAGTCTCAGAATAAGGGGTCGGCCATTTAGGACTGAGATGAGGAGAAATTTCTTCACTCAGAGGGTGGTGAATCTTTGGAATTCTCCACCCCAGAGGGCTGTGGAGGCTCAGTTGTTGAGTATATTCAAGACAGAGATCGATAGATTTTTGAATATTAAGGGAATCAAGGGATATAGGCATAGTTCAGGAAAGTGGAGATGAGGTAGAAGATCAAACATGATCTTATTGAATGGCGGAGGAGGCTCGAAGGGCCAAATAGCCTGCTCCTGCTCCTATTTCATATGTTCTTATGTTCTCCTGTCCCTGACCACTAACCAGACCTGTACCACTATGTAACCAAAGGGGTGTGACTGCCTCCTGGATCAAAGTGTCCAGGTAACTCCCCCCATCCCTGATGCCCCGCAATGTCTGCACCTCAGACTCCAGCTGAAAAACTCTGAGCTGAAGTTCCTATATGACCTTGTTCTATTTAATTAAATTTGTAAATAGATAACTAGTTTACAGTGTAGTTTTTTGACTACTTACTTGATCTAGATTAAGTTATAGGTACTGAGATTAAATATCTACCTGTAACACAAAGATCTGCAAGTAGTGTAGGCAAAAAGCAACAACTCCTTCCCCCTGTTCGAATTCCCACTCTTTCCAAACTCCCAAATAAAACAAACTGTTTAAGTGCACTCCATTTTAATCCCGCTCTGTGCAGACATCTCTGTGCTCTGCAGACCTTATACTCTAGGAGCATCACCCAATTTACAAGTGTTGACTCAGTTCCCCTGCTCCTGGTGATTAGCGCCTATTCAAGACAAACACTTACAGCTAACTGACAGTTAACTGCCACTGGCAGGCAGCTTCTGTTAACTACAGTTTTTAAAGTTCTAGGTTAAAATCAAAATGTTAAAAGTAAATTTCACTTTTTACACCTACTACTTACCCAATACTTACCATAAATTCCCACTCTTTCCAAATTCCCAAATAAAACACTCTGCTTAAGTACACTCCATTTTAATCCCGCTCTGTGCAGACCGCTCTGTTAAATTTCATCTGCCACGTGTCCGCCCATTGCACCAGCCTGTCTATGTCCTCTTGAAGTCCATCACTATCCTCCTGACTGTTCACTATACTTCTAAATTTTGTGTCATCTGCAAATTTTGAAATAGTGCCCTGTATATCCAAGTCCCAGTCATTAATAGATATCAAGAAAAGCAGTGGTCCTAGTACCGACCCCTGGGGAACACCACTGTATACCTTCCTCCAGTCCGAAAAACAACCGTTCACCACTACAAAAGCAAAATACTGCGGCTTGCTGGAAATCTGAAATAAAAACAGGAAATGCTGGAAACACTCAGCAGGTCAGGCAGCATCTGTGGAGAGAGAAACAGAGTTAACGTTTCAGGTCGATGACCCTTCGTCAGAACTGGAAAAAGTTGGAGATGTAACAGGTTTATAAGCAAGTGTAGGGGCAGGGAAAGGGGGGAGGGGAGGAAAGAACAAAAGGGACGGTCTGTGATAGGGTGGAAGGCAGGAGAGATTAAGAGACAAAAGGGATGATGGTGCAAGGCAAAAGGAGATGGCTATGGGACAAGTTAAGAAACAAAAGATGACTCTAGATGAAGTGTAAATGGCAATGGCAGGATGACCAACAGCTGCCATGTGAGAGAGAGGAAAAAAATGATAGGGGCAGAGGTTATGGTCTGAAATTGTTACACTTCATCTAGAGTCTTACACCCCCTTTTTCTGCTTCATCTTACTCTCTATCTCTTTCATCATCCAGGGAGCTCTGGCTTTAGTTGCCCTACCTTTGCCCTTCGTGGGAATGTACCTCGACTGTACCCAAACCATCTCTTTAAAGGCAGCCCATTGTTTGATTACAGTTTTGCCTGCCAATCTTTGATTCCAATTTACCCGGGCCAGATCCACTCTCAACCCACTGAAATTGGCCCTCCTCCAATTAAGTATTTTTACTCTAGATTGCTCGTTGTCCTTTTCCATAACTAATCTAAACCTTATGATACTATGATCACTGTTCCCTAAATGTTCCCCTACTGACACTTGCTCCACCTGATCCACCTCATTCCCCAGAACCAGATCCAGCAATGCCTCCTTCCTCATTGGGCCGGAAACATACTGATCAAGAAAGTTCTCCTGAACCCTCTTCAGAAATTCTTCCCCCTCTCTGCCCTTCACATTATTACTATCCCAGTCTATATTAGGATACATGATGTGGAGATGCCGGTGTTGGACTGGGGTGGACAAATGTGAGAAGTCGCTCCGAAAGCTTGTGATTTCAAATAAAGCTGTTGGACTATAACCTGGTGTTGTGCGACTTCTCACATATATTAGGATAGTTGAAGTCCTCCATTATCACTACTCTATAGTTCTTGCACCTCTCTGTAATTTCTCTGCAAATTTGCTCCTCTATATCCTTCCCACTAGTAGGTGGTCTATAGAATACACCTAGTAGTGTAATGGCACCTCTATTGTTTCTTAACTCTAACCAGATGTCCTTGACCCCTCCAGGACATCCTCTCTCTCCAGCACTGTAATATTCTCCTTAATCAATACTGCCACCCCATCTCCTTTCTTTCCTTCCCTGTCTTTCCTGAACACCTTATATCCAGGAATATTTAGTACCCAATCCTTCCCTTTTTTGAGCCAGGTCTCCGTTATCGCCACGACATTATATTCCTATGTGGCTATTTGCGCCTGCAGCTCACCAACCTTATTTGCCAACACTTCGTACATTCACACGTGCCCTGTAAACCTATCTTAGACCTTCTTGTATTCTTTCTTAGTCGGACCCCACCGAATACCGTACTATTTCTTACTCTAGTGCTATCTGTCTCTCCCAATCCTTTGTGCGCTTTGTTTCTCCTTTCTAATGCTGGTGCCCATCCCCCAGCCAAATTAGTTTAAACCCTCCCCAGAGTTAATAAATTACATATACCCAATGACAGTTTCAAACAGTCCAAGTTCTGTGCTATTGGTTCAAACCCCTCAGTCATGGATTGAGAATGTGCGAACCCATCTCATGCACGAATCTTACAGTCAATACTTCCAGCTCATTAATTTGAGTAGAATGTGAACCCAGATCCCAGAGATGAAAAGCCATTTCTAATTCACTAACCCAGTCCTTCCATGAAAAGCTTACATTGAAAAATAACAGCAGGACCATTTAATGGTGTCGCTTTCTCCTGATCCAGCGCTCCAGCTTCATCAGAAAGTAAATATCCGAGTGGAACCAGGGCTTTTTGAATGGACCAAATGGGAAGGTGAGCGGGCAATCCCAAACTTCATGTCTATGACTGAACTCAAGGCAGCAAAGTATTCTGTGGATATTAACTACAGGTATTTCCCATATTGATCTTTTTTATGACGTTCTATATCTTCTCGTGTCTGATTAATTTGATTTTGGACAATTGCCTAATGAGAAATAGGGTGTGGAGGGGGAGGGGGAGAGGCTGGGGAAGGGTGAGGGAAGGGGGTGGGGAAGGGTGGTGAGGGGGAGGAGGTGGGGAAGGGTGAGGAAAGGGTGGGGTGGGGAAGGGGAGGGGTGGGGAAGGGTAGGGGGAGGGAAGGGTAGGGGGTGTGGAGGGGGAGGGAAGGGGGTGGGGAAGGCTGAGGGAAGGGTGGAGAGGGGGGTGGGAATTGACTGATGCTGCGGGAATCAAGAGGACTTTGGTTCTCTGCATCAGGTGCTGATCGCTGTTGAACCATGTTCTGGGAGAGGCGTAATGTTGGAAAATGAAACCTTGGACACCAGTCTGTCATTACTGTCTAATTAGAATACATCCACCCATATTTGGGTGGTCACTTTCAATATCTTCTACCAATAAGGGAGTGCCAAACTATTAGACATCTGTTTCAAGGTTGTTTTGTGACGTATACATAAACTCAAACTGCCGCCTACTGCCAAGCCCTGCTGTCCTTTGGCAAGGTGGCAAATGCTTCTCGCACTCATCTCCTACTGGGAATTTGAGTGCTGGACTTCTTCATAATTTCCTATAGAATCCATTTCCTGTCACCACATTAGTTTTACTTTGCCATGTATTTTCCTCCATACAGCCTTTAGAATGGCTAAAAGTATGTTTGGCCCCATCTGCAAGTGGCTGCATCCCGTTAATTATGGTCTGTAGCCAGCCAGCCTCCCCTCCTTTAGCCATCTCTCACCAACAGGCTCAATCTGACTGGGAGCTGGCCATGAATAAGTTATTAGGTCTGACCCCATAAAATCAATTTTGGGGGAAATAATGCTCACTGTGAAACTGTATTCTTCGAATCACCAATGTATCAGTGTTGTATGTTATTTAATTGCATTTATTGAATAATTTCTTTGTTGCAGTTTGAAGTGATACAGTGGGACTGTGCCTTCAATATTACAGAATTAGCTGAATGGGATTTTCAAGGATTCTGGGGATACCTTTGCAACCACCAAGAGTGAGATATCCAGCACAGGCACGATGGGCCGAATAGCCTCTTTGTGTGCTGTATCATTCTATGATGCTATAAGTGTTATGAGCCTTTCATATAAAGATAAGGAATGTTGAGGGAAATTTACCAAACTCGCATGCCCAGCAGGAATGCACACCAGGCAAGTGTTGTAGACCTATCTCCAACCATGCTCCCTTCAAATGTGGCTCATTAAATTGTACATGGCCCTTCCAGAGGTACAGGCTCACTGGAAAGCACAATGATAAAACCAAGTGCATTTTCACACAGCTAACTGCCTGTAAGCTGCTTACACAATTTAAAGGGCACTGTCTTAAATGTCTGCCAAACTTTTTATTTCTCAGGAAATGGGAAGCGTCAGCAAGCCATTTCCATTTTGTTGACAGTGAGAGAATGACATATGATGGTTTCAGTCTGGTAATTACCACCGTACTGAATGCTTGGAAATAACACAAATAAAGCTTTGTTAAACACTTTCTTGAAGATGGGGCCCATTTAGGTTCTCCACCTGTCTCCTGGCCTCTGCTACGATGCTATGGATAGAGGCACTCGGTGACATACCAGTCCACCTCTGCTCTGGCCAAGATCAGGAACTCATTCTATGATGAAATCATCAAGCCGACCTGCCATCCATGGTACAGCATGCCACGACAACACCCCATACCAAGGACTATGCCTTTTAGTAGAATTGTTTACGATACATTTGTAAATATGTAAACATTTATGCTTCTTGTCCATAGTATCCATGTTCCTGTCTCCAGCCTGATTCCATCAGAAACATACGAAGACTACATTAGTAGGTGTTCTTCAGTGATGAAAGCAATTGTGGACAGAGATGAAGGTAACAGCGACAGCAGCGATGAGCAAACAAATTCACAACTGATCAAAAAAAAATTGAATTATTTATAGGACATTGCGTATTGTTCCTCTCAGACCAATGGATAGTGAGACACATCTAAATTTAAGAACATTAGAACATATGAATTAGGAGCAGGAGTAGGCCATACAGCCCTGCGAGCCTGCTCCGCCATTCAATAAGATCATGGCTGATCTTTTACCTCAAATCACCTTCCTGCACTAATCCCATATCCCTTGGTTCCCTTAGTATCCGTAAATCTATCATAGAATCATAGAAATTTACAGCACAGAAGGAGGCCATTTGACCTATTGTGTCTGTGCCGGCCGAAAAAGAGCTCTCCAGCCTAATCCCACTTTCCAGCTCTTGGTCCGTAGCCCTGTAGGTTACGGCACTTCAAGTGTATGTTCAAGTACTTTTTAAATGTGATGAAGGTTCCTGCCTCTACCACCCTTTCAGGCAGTGAGTTCCAGACCCCCACCACCCTCTGAGTGAAAAAAGTTCTCCTCAACTCCCCTCTAATCCTTCTACCAATTACTTTAATTCTATGCCCCCTGGTTATTGACCTCTCTGCTAGGGGAAATAGGTCCTTCCTATCCACTCTATCTAGGCCCCTCATAATTTTATATTCCTCAATCAAGTCTCCCCTCAGCCTCCTCTGTTCCAAAGAAAACAACCCCAGCCTATCCAATCTTTCCTCATAGCTAAAATTCTCCAATCCTAGCAACATCCTCGTAAATCTCCTCAGTACCCTCTCTAGTGCAATCACATCCTTCCTGTAATGTGGTGACCAGAACTGCACGCAGTATTCTAGCTGCAGCCTAACTAGTGTTTTATACAGTTCAAGCATAACCTCCCTGCTCTTATATTCTATGCCTCGGCTAAAAAAGGCAAGTATCCCATATGCCTTCTTAAACACCTCATCTACCTGTCCTGCTACCTTCAGGGATCTGTGGACATGCACTCTAAGGTCCCTTTGCTCCTCTACACTACTCAGTGTCCTACCATTTAATGTGTATTCCCTTTCCTTGTTAGCCCTCCCCAAATGCATTACCTCACACTTCTCCGGATTGAATTCCATTTGCCACTTTTCTGCCCACCTGACCAGTCCATTGATATCTTCCTGCAGTTTACAGCTTTCTTTCTCACTATCAATCACACGGCCAATTTTTGTATCCTCGGCAAACTTCTTAATCATGCCCCCTACATTGAAGTCTAAATCATTGATGTATACCACAAAAAGCAAGGGACCTAGTACTGAGCCCTGCAGAACCCCACTGGAAACAGCCTTCCAGTCACAAAAACATCTGTCGACCATCTTGGCCTCTGTCTTGAATATATTCAACGACTGTGCATCTACAACCCTCTGGGATAGAGAATTCCAAAGATTCACAACCTTCTAAGTTAAGAAATTCCTCCTCATCTCAGTATTAAATGGCCGACCCCTTATCCTGAGACTATGCCCCCTAGTTCTAGACTCTCCAGCCAGGGGAAACAACCTCTCAGCATCTACCCTGTCAAGCCCCCTTGGAATCTTGCACATTTCAATGAGATCACCTCTCATTCTTCTAAGCGCCAGAGAGTATAGGCGCAATCTACTCAATCTCTCCTCATAGGACAGCCCTCTCATCCCAGGAATCAATCTAGTGAACCTTCGTTGCACCGCCTCTAAGGCAAGTATATCCTTCCTCAGATAAGGAGACCAAAACTGTGCACAGTACTCCAGATTTGGTCTCACCAAAGCCCTGTACAATTGCAGCAAGACTTCCTTACTCTTGTATTCCAACCCCCTTACAATAAAGGCCAACATGCCATTTGCCTTCCTAATTGCTTGCTGTACCTGCATGCTAACTCTGTGTTTCCTGTACGAGGACACCTGAATCTCTCTGAACACCAACATATAACAGTTTTTCACAATTTAAAAATATTCTGTTTTTCTATTCTTCCTACAAAAGTGAATACCATCACATTTCCCAACATTATACATTATTCAAAACAGATCTAGGAGCGCATCAGAACAGATCTAGCATCTCAAAATTGGGCATCTATGAGTTGTTGTGGGCCATCAGCAGCAGCAGAATTGTATTCCACCATAACTATAACTTCATGGCCCGGCATATCCCTCACTCTACCATTACCATCAAGCCAGGGGACCAACCATGGTTCAATAAGGAGTGTAGAAAAGCATGCCAGAAGCAGCACCAGGCGTACCTAAAAATGAGGTGCCAACCTGGGGAAGCTGCAACACAGGACTACATGCATGCTAAAAAGCAGAAGCAGCATGCTATAGACAGGGCTGAGCTATCCCACAATCAACGGATCAGATCAAAGCTCTGCAGTTCTGTCACATCCAGTCATGATTGGTGATGGACAATTAAACAACTAACGGGAGGAGGAGGCTCCATGAACATCCCCACCCTCAATGATGGCGGAGCCCAGCATGCAAGTGCAAAAGACAAGGCTGAAGGGTTTGCAACCATCTTCAGCCAGAAGTGCCACGTGAATGATCCATAGCGGCCTGCTCCTGAGGTCCTCGCCATCACAAAAGCCAGTCTTCAACCAAATTGATTCTCTCCACATGATATCAAGAAATGGCTGAGCGCATTGGATACAGCAAAGGCTATGGGCCCCGACAACATCCCGGCTGTCGTGCTAAAGACTTGTGCTCCAGAACTAGCCGTGCCTCTAACCAAGCTGTTCCAGTACAGCTATAACACTGGCATCTACCCAACAAAGTGCAAAAACTGCCCAGGTATGTCCTGTCCACAAAAAGCAGGACAAATTACCGTCCCATCAGTCTACTCTCAATCATCAGCAAAGTGATGGAAGGTGTCGTCGACAGTGCTATAAAGCGGCACTTACTCACTAATAACCTGCTCACTGATGCCCAGTTTGGGTTCCGCCAGGACCACTCGGCTCCAGCCTTGGTCCAAACATGGACAAAAGAGCTGAATTACAGAGGTCATAGAGTCATTACGGCACAGAAGGAGGCCATTCGGTCCATCGAGTCCATGCCGGCTCTCTGTAGAGCAATCCAGTCAGTCCCATTCCCCCGCTCTATCCCCGTAGCCCTGCAAGTTTATTTCCTTCAAGTGCCTATCCAGTCGCCCCTTGAAAACAATGAGTGTCTCCGCTTCCACCACTTCCGTCGGCAGCGAGTTCCAGGTCATCACCACTTGCTGCGCAAAATAGTTCTTCCTCACATCCCCCCTGTATCTCTTGCCCAAAACCTTAAATCTGTGTCCCCTAGTACTTGTACCATCAGCTAATGGGAACAGCCTTTCTCTGTCTACCTTATCCAAAACCGTCATAATCTTGTACAACTCTATCAAATCTCCCCTCAACCTCCTTTGCTCCAAGGAGAACAACCCCAGCTTCTCCAACCTAACCTTGTAGCTAAAATCCCTCAACCCTGGAACCATTCTGGTAAATCTCCTTTGCACCCTCTCAAGGACCTTCACATCCTCCCTAAAGTAGACCAGAACTGGACGCAATACTCTAGTTGTGGCCTAACCAGAGCTTTGAGGTGAGGTGAGTGTGACTGCCCTTGACATCAAGGCAGCATTTGACTGAGTGTGGCATCAAGGAGCCCTAGTAAAATTGAAGTCACTGGGAATCAGGGGGAAAACTCTCCACTGGCTGGAGTCATACCTAGCACAAAGGGAGATGGTTGTGGTTGTTGGAGGTCAATCATCTCAGCCCCAGGACATCGCTGTCAGAGTTCCTCAGGACAGTGTCCTAGGCCCAACCATCTTCAGCTGCTTCATCAATGACCTTCCCTCCTTCATAAGGTCAGAAGTGGGATGTTCGCTAATGATTGCACAGTGTTCAGTTCCATTTGCAACTCTTCAGATAATGAAGCAGTCTATGCCCGCATGCAGCAAGACCTGGACGACATTTAGGCTTGGGCTGATAAGTGGCAAGTAACATTCACGCCACACGAGTGCCAGGCAATGACTATCTCCAAGAAGAGAGTCTAACCACTGCATCTTGACATTCAACGCCATTACAATTGCTGAATCCCTCACCATCAACATCCTGGGGGTTACCATTGACCAGAAACTTAACTGGACCAGCCACATATATACTGTGGCTACAAGAGCAGGTCAGAGGCTGGGTATTCTGTGGTGAGTGTCTCACCTCCTGACTCCCCAAAGCCTTTCCACCATCTACAAGGCACAAGTCAGAAGTGTGATGGATACTCTCCACTTGCCTGGATGAGTGCAGCCCCAACAACACTCAAGAAGCTCGACACCATCCAGGACAAAGCAGCCCACTTGATTGGTACCCATCCACCACCTTAAACATTCACTCCATCCACCACCAGCGTACTGTGGCTGCAGAGTGTACCATCTACAAGATGCACTGCAGCAACTCATCAAGGCTTCTTCGAGAGCACCTCCCAAACCCAGGACCTCTACCACCCAGAAGGACAAGGGCAGCAGGCGCATGGGAACACCACCACCTCCAAGTTCCCCTCCAAGTCACACACCATCCTGACTTGGAAACATATCACCGTTCCTTCATCGTCACTGGGTCAAGATCCTGGAACTCCCTCCCTAATATCACTATGAGAGTACCTCCACCACATGGACTGCAGTGGTTCAAGAAGGCGGCTCACCACCACCTTCTCAAGGGCAACTAGGGATTGGCAATAAATGCTGGCCTGGCCAGCGATGTCCACATCCCAGGAATGAATTAAAAAAACTCCATCTGCCACCTTACTGCCCACTCACTTAACCTGTCTATATCCCTTTGCAGACTCTTTTGTGTCCTCCTCACAACTTACTTTCCCACCTAGCTTTGTATCGTCAGCAAACTTGGATACATTACACTCAGTCCCTTCATCTAAGTCATTAATATAGATTGTAAATAGCTGAGGTCCAAGCACTGATCCTTGCAGCACCCCACTAGTTACAGCCTGCCAACCTGAAAATGACCCGTTTATCCCTACTCTGTTTTCTGTCCGTTAACCAATCCTCTATCCATACTAATATATTACTCCCAACCCCATGAGCCCTTATCTTGCATAACAATCTTTTATGTGGCAGCTTATCAAATGCCATTTCGAAATCCAAATATGCTACATCCACTGGTTCCCCCTTATCTACCTTGCTTCAGTTTCCTGTCACATCATTTCTGACTGGTATTATGAGAGGTTTTGATAGAGTAAATAAGGAGAAACTGTTTCCAGTGACAGGAGGGTCGATAAACAGAGGACACAGACTTAAGCTGATTAGCAAAAGAACCAGATGGGAGACGAGGAGAAATGTTTTACACAGCGAGTTGTTATGATCTGGAATGCACTGCCTGAAAGGGTGGTGGAAGCAGATTCAATAGTAACTTTCAAAAGAGAATTGGATAAATACTTGATGGGAAAAAATTTGCTGGGCTATGGGGAAAGAGCATAGGAACAGGAGGAGGCCATTCAGCCCCTCGAGCCTGTCCGCCATTCCATCAGATCATGGCTGATCTGCGACCTAACTCCATATACCCGCCTTTGCCCCATATGCCCGAATACCTTTGGTTAACAATCTATCAATCTCCGATTTAAAATTAACAATTGATTTTGCATCAATTGCCGTTTGCGGAAGAGAGTTCCAAACTTCTACCACCCTTTGTGTGTAGAAGTGTTTCCTAATTTCACTCCTGAAAGGTCTGGCTCTAATTTTTAGACTATGCCCCCTAGTCCTAGAATCCCCAACCAGCATAGAAACATAGAAACATAGAAGATAGGAGCAGGAGTAGGCCATTCGGACCCTCGAGCCTGTTCCGCCATTTAATGAGATCATGGCTGATCATCCAAATTCAGTACCCTGTCCCTGCTTTCTCCCCATATCCCTTGATCCCTTTAGCCTTAAGAAATATATTTAACTCCTTCTTGAATATATTTAATGAATTGGCCTCAACTGCCTTCTGTGGTAGAGAATTCCACAGGTTCACCACTCTCTGGGTGAAGAAATTCCTCCTCATCTCAGTCCTAAATGGCTTACCCCTTATCCCTAGACTGTGACCCCTGGTTCTGGACTCCCCGACCATCGGGAACATCCTTCCTGCATCTAGTCTGTCTAGTTCTGTTAGAATTTTATAAGTTTCAATGAGATCCCCTCTCATTCTTCTAAACTCTAGCGAATATCAGCCTAATTGACCCAATCTCTCTTCATATGTCATTCCTGCCATACCAGGTATCAGTCTGGTGAATCTTCGCTGCACTCCCTCCATGGCAAGAACATCCTTCCTCAGATAAGGCGACCAAAACTGCACACAATACTCAAGGTGTGGTCTCACCAAGGCCCTGTACAACTGCAGCAAGACATCCTTGCTCCTGTACTCGAATCCTCTTGCTATGAAGGCCAACATACCATTTGCCTTCTTAACCGTCTGCTGCACCTGCATGCTTACCTTCAGCGACTGGTGCACAAGGACACCCAGGTCTCGTTGCACTCCCCCTTTTCCCAATCTATTGCCGTTCAGATAATAATCTGTCTTCCTGTTTTTGCCACCAAAGTGGATAATCTCGCATTTATCCACATTATACTGCATCTGCCATGCATCTGCCCAATCACCCAACCTGTCCAAATCATACTGGAGTTTCTCTGCATCCTCCTCGCAGCACACACCCCCACCCAGCTTTGTGTCGTCTGCAAACTTGGAGATATTACATCTAGTTCCCTCGTCTAGATCATTAATATATATTGTGAATAGCTGGGGTCCTAGCACCGATCCCTGTGGTACCCCACTAGTCACTGCCTGCCACTCGGAAAAAGACCCGTTTATTCCAACTCTTTGCTTCCTGTCTGCCAACCAGTTCTCCATCCAAGTCAGTGCCTTGCCCCCAATCCCATGTGCTTTAACTTTGCACGCTAATCTCTTATGCGGGACCTTATCGAAAGCCTTCTGAAAGTCCAAATACACCACATCCACTGGTTCTCCCTTATCTATTCTACCAGTTACATCCTCAAAAAATTCCAGTAGATTAGTCAAGCATAATTTACCTTTTGTAAATCCATGTTGACTTTGTCTGATCCTGTCACTGTTTTCCAAGTGCTCTGCTATTACATCTTTTATAATGGACTCTAGCATTTTCCCCACTACCGATGTCAGGCCGTTCAGCAGAAATAGTTTCTCTCTATCTACCCTATCTGTTCCCCTTAATATCCTGAAAACTTTGATCAGATCACCCCTTAACCTTCTAAATTCTAGGGAATACAAGCCTAATTTGTGTAATTTCTCCTCGTAATTTAACCCCTGGAGTCCGAGTATCATTCTGGTGAACCTACGCTGCACTCCCTCTAAGGCATATATATCCTTCCTAAGGTGTGGTGCCCAGGACTGCTCACAGCACTCCAGGTGTGTTCTTACCAGGGCTTTGTATAGCTGGGGAGTGGGACTAATTGGAGAGCTCTTTCAAAGAGCCGGCACAGGCACGATGGGCCAAATGGCCTCCTGCGCTGTATCATTCTATGATGTCTACCCTCTAACTTATACAGCCTTGGCAAAGGCTGATAAATATCTTTAAGTGCCTAACATCCCTTTAATTTTGATCTGTTGCCCTGATTTTCCCATCCCTTCTTCCCCATTAACCCTGCTCTCCGCCCGAGGCCAAGGCTGTACAGGCAGTTCTGAATCGTTATTCAAGTGGGCTGACCACAGAAAATTGGAGCAGTCAGTTCACGAGATAATTATGATGGAGGAGGGCCATTTGACTATCTCAATTCATCCAACCAGACAAGGTCACAGGATTATTATGGAGTTCTGATGTTGCTTTTCTCCATTAAAGAGGAAAAAAGCCTAAATTGCATCTGCTTTAAAGTCTAGTATTCTATTTTTTTGCAAAGCCTTATGATCACTGGATACCAGATGCTTCCATAGGTGAGTCATTAGTAAAGTACACCCCCTGGGGCTGATAGCGCAGTCTGTGTACCAGAGTACTGATGCTTCCATAGGTGAGTGATTAGTAAAGTACACCCCCTGGGGCTGATAGTGCAGTCTGTGTACCAGAGTACTGATGCTTCCATAGGTGAGTGATTAGTAAAGTACACCCCCTGGGGCTGATAGCGCAGTCTGTGTACCAGAGTACTGATGCTTCCATAGGTGAGTGATTAGTAAAGTACACCCCCTGGGGCTGATAGCGCAGTCTGTGTACCAGAGTACTGATGCTCCAGCTGTGTCTCTCAATGCAGCAAGGTCTCAGTATGGGGCAATGTCAGCTGGTGAAGGGCTGCTAGCTGTGTCGTGTGCACCTCCCTTTCCCCGCGTGAGAGGTGAGGGACAATGAGCATGGGAGGGGATAGGAATGCAGGTGAGGCAAAGGGTGCAGCTGGAGAGCTGAACAGCCACATTACGGGACAATTGCCTCTTTCAACTGTAACTTGTGCTCAGGTTCCCAGATCCTGCAGCACTGGACACATCATTCGGACACTGTGGGCTCACAGAGACTTAGCCAGTGCTCTCTACAAGTGCCATTCTACACCACAGAATCAGCCCTAGTATGTGAAGGAAAAGAGCATGGAAATGGGATTACAGTAGTTTAAAAATCAAAACACTGCGATACTAGAAATCTAAAATGAAACGGAAAATGCTGGAAATACTCAGCAGGTCAGGCAGCATCTGTGGAGCGAGAAACAGAGTTAACGTTTCAGGTTGATGACTTTTCATCAGAACGGATTATGATAAAAGGGGCAGTAGCAACATTGATACAAAATTGGCTAAGGGATAGAAAACAGAGCGTTGTGGTGAACGGATGTTTTTCGGACTGGAGGGAGGTATACAGTGGTGTTCCCCAGTACTAGGATCGCTGCTGTTTTTGTTATACATTAATGACTTGGACTTGGGGGTACAGGACACAATTTCGAAATTTGCAGATGATATGAAACTTGGAAGTGTAGTAAACAGTGAGGAAGGTAGTAATAGACTTCAAGAAGACATAGATAGGCTGGTGGAATGGGTGGACACATGGCAGATGAAATTCAATGCAGAAAAGTGTGAGGTGATACTTTATGGTAGGAAGAATGAGGAGAGACAACACAAGCTAAATGGTACAATTTTAAAGGGGGTGCAAGAACAGAGAGACCTGGGGGTGTTTGTGTACAAATCTTTGAAGGTGGCAGGACAAGTTAACAAAGAAGTTAATAAAGCATATGAGATCCTGGGCTTTATAAATAGAGTCATAGAGTACAAAAGCCAGGAAGTTATGCTAACCTTTATAAAACACTGGTGCGGCCCCAGCTGGAGTATTGTGTCCAATTCTGGGCACCACACTTTAGGAAGGACATGAACGCTTTGGAGCGGGTACAGAAGAGATTTACTAGAATGGTTCCAGGGATGAGGGATTACTGTTACGTGGATAGACTGGAGAAGCTGGGGTTGTTCTCCTGAGAGCAGAGAAGGCTAAGAGGAGATTTGATAGAGGTGTTCAAAATCATGAAGGGTTTTGATAGAGTAAATAAGGAGAAACTGTTTCCAATGGCAGAAGGGTCAATAACGAGAGGGCACAGACTTAAGGTAATTGCCAAAAGAACCAGAGGCGACGTGAGGAAAAACTTTTTCACACAATGAGTGGACATGATCTGGAATGCACTGCCTGATAGGGTGGTGGAAACAGGTTCAATAGTAGCCTTCAAAAGGGAATTCGATAAATACTTGCAGGAGAAACAATTGCAGAGATATGAGGAAAGAGCGGGGGAGTGGGACTAACTGAATTGCTCTTTGGAGGAGCTGCCGCAGACTTAATGGGCCGAATGGTCTCCTTCTGTGCTGTACTATTCTATGATTCTATGAAGCGTGACTCTGAGATTCCAGTCACTTGCCATTATAATTATCCGTCCCAGTCCCACTCTGACCTCGGCCTCCTACACTGTTCCAATGAAGTTCAACGAAAGCTCGAGGAACAGCACTGAGAGTAGCAAGGGCACAAAATGTACTCTGGGTGGGGGACTTCAATGTCCATCACCAAGAGTGGCTCGGTAGCACCACTACTGACCGAGCTGGCCGAGTTCTGAAGGACATAGCTGCCAGCTGGGCCTGCGACAGGTGGTGAGAGAACCAACACGAGGGAAAAACCTACTTGACCTCGTCCTCACCAATCTACCTGTTGCAGATGCATCTGTCCATGACAGTATTGGTAGCAGTGACCACCGCACAGTCATTGTGGAGACGAAGTCCCGTCCTCACACTGAGGACACCCTCCATCGTGTTGTGTGGCACTACCACCGTGCTAAATGGGATGGATTCAGAATAGATCTAGCAGCTCAAAATTGGGCATCCATGAGGCGCTGTGGGCCATCAGCAGCAGCAGAATTGTATACCATCACAATCTTTTACTTCATGGCCCAGCATATCCCTCACTCTACCATTACCATCAAGCCAGGGGACCAACCCTGGTTCAATAAGGAGTGTAGAAGAGCATGCCGGGAGCAGCACCAGGCGTACCTAAAAATGAGGTGCCAACCTGGGGAAGCTGCAACACAGGACTATATGCATGCTAAAAAGCGGAAGCAGCATGCTATAGACAAGGCTAAGCGATCCCACAATCAACGGATCAGATCAAAGCTCTGCAGTCCTGCCACATCTAGTCGCGAATGGTGGTGAACCATTAAACAACTAACGGGAGGAGGAGGCTCCATGAATATCCCTAGCCTCAATGATGGTGGAGCCCAGCACGTCATAGAGTCATAACGGCACAGAACGAGGCCATTCGGCCCCTAGAGTCCGTGCCGGCTCTCTGTAGAGCAATCCAGTCAGTCCCATTCCCCCGCTCTATCCCCGTAGCCCTGCAAGTTTTTTTCCCTCAAGTGCCTATCCAGTCTCCCCTTGAAAACCTTGAGTGTGTCCGCCTCCACCACTTCCGTCGGCAGCGAATTCCAGGTCATCACCACTTGCTGTGTAAAAAAGATTTTCCTCACATCCCCCCTGTTTCTCTTGTCCAAAACCTTAAATCTGTGTCCCCTAGTCCTTGTACCATCAACTAGTGGGAACAGCCTTTCCCCATCCAGCCTATCCAAACCCATCATAATCTTGTACACCTCTATCAAATCACCCCTCAACCTCCTTTACTCTAATGAAAACGAATCCAGCTTCTCCAACCTGTCCATGTAGCTAAGATCTCCCATCCCCAGAACCATTCTGGTAAATCTCCTCTACACCCTCTCAAGGGCCTTCACATCCTTCGTAAAGTGTGGTGACCAGAACTGGACGCAATACTCCAGTTGTGGCCTAACCAGCGCTTTATAAAGGTTCAGCATAACTTCTCTACTTTTGTACTCAATACCTCTATTTATGAAGCCCAAGATCCCATATGCTTTGTTAACCACTGTCTCAATATGTCCTGCCACCTTCAGGGACCTATGCACATTAATTCCCAGGTCCCTCTGTCCCTGCACACTCTTTAAAACTGTGCCATTAAGTGTATATTGCCTCTCCCTGTTCCTTCTGCCAAAATGCATCACCTCACACTTCTCTGTATTAAATTCCATCTGCCACTTGTCTGCCTATTCTGCTAGCCTTTCTGCCAAGACCACTTGGCTCCCGACCTCATTACAGCCTTGGTCCAAACATGGACAAAAGAGCTGAATTCCAGAGGTGAGGTGAGAATGACTGCCCTTGATATCAAGGCAGCATTTGACTGAGTGTGGCATCAAGGAGCCCTAGTAAAACTGAGGTCAATGGGAATCAGGAGGAAAACTCTCCACTGGCTGGAGTCATACCTAGCACAAAGGAAGATGGTTGTGGTGGTTGAAGGTCAATCATCACAGCCCCAAGACATCGCGGCAGGAGTTCCTCAGGGAAGCACCCTAGGCCCAACCATCTTTAGCTGCTTCATCAATGACCTTCCCTCCAACATAAGGTCTGAAGTGGGGATGTTCGCAGATGATTGCACAGAGCTCAGCGCCATTCACAACTCCTCAGATAATGAAGCAGTCCATGCCCGCATGCAACAAGACCTGGACAACGTTCAGGCTTGGGTTGATAAGTGGCAGATAACATTCGCACCACAGAAGTGCCAGGCAATGACTATCTCCAACAAGCGAGAGTCTAACCACCGCCCCTTGACATTCAACGGCATTACCATCGCTGAATCCCCCACCATCAACATCCTGGGGGTCACCATTGACCAGAAACTTAATTGGACCAGCCACATAAATACTGTGGCAACAAGAGCAGGTCAGAGGCTGGGTATTCTGCGGCGAGTGTCTCACCTCCTGACTCCCCAAAGCCTTTCCACCATCTACAAGGCACAAGTCAGGAGTTTGATGGAATACTCTCCACTTGCCTGGATGAGTGCAGTTCCAACAACACAAGAAGCTCGACACCATCCAGGACAAAGCAGCCCGCTAGATTGGCACCCCATCCACCACCTTAAACATTCACTCCCTCCACCACCGGCGTACTGTGGCTGCAGTGTGTACCATCTACAAGATGCACTGCAGCAACTCGCCAAGGCTTCTTCGGCAGCACCTCCCAAACCCGCGACCTCTTCCATCTAGAAGGACAAGGGCAGCAGACGCATGGGAACACCACCACCTCCAAGTTCCCCTCCAAGTCCACCCCATCCTGACTTAGAAGTATATCGCCGATCCTTCATCGTCACTGGGTCAAAATCCTGGAACTCCCTCCCTAACAGCACTGTGGGAGTACCTTCACCACACGGACTGCAGCGGTTCAAGAAGGCAGCTCACCACCACGTTCTCAAGGGCAATTACGGATGGGCAATAAATGCTGGCCTTGCCAGCAACACCTACATGCCATAAACGAATTTAAAAAACCTCATCTTTCGGTTAGCCACTTTATAGCCTTCCAGAATCAACATTGAGTTCAACAATTTCAGATCATCACCACTGCTCCCATTTTTTCGAAAAGCAGTTTTTTTTTATTCGTTGATGATGATGGTGGAGGATTCAGCGATGGTAATGCCGTTGAATGTCAAGGGGCAGTGGTTAGACTCTCTTCTTGACGATTGCCTGGCACTTGTGTGGCACAAATGTTACTTGCCACTTGTGAGCCCAAGCCTGAATGTTGTCCAGGTCTTGCTGCATGCAGGTATGGACTGCTTCATTATCTGGGGAGTTGCGAATGGAACTGAACACTATACTTCCAAGTCAGGATGGTGTGTGACTTGGAGGTGGTGGTGTTCCCATGCGCCTGCTGCCCTTGCCCTTCTAGCTGGTAGAGGTCGCGGGTTTGGGAGGTGCTGTCAAAGAAGACTTGGCGAGTTCTGACCTTATGATGGAGGGAAGGTCATTGATGAAGCAGCTGAAGATGGTTGGGCCTCGGACACTGCCCTGAGGAACTCCAGTAGCGATGTCCTGGGGCTGAGATGATTGACCTCCAACAACCACAACCATCTTCCTTTGTGCTAGGTATGATTTCAGCCAGTGGAGAGTTTTCCCCCAATTCCCATTGACTTCAATTTTACTGGGGCTCCTTGATGCCACACTCGGTCAAATGCTGCCTTGATTTCAAGGGCAGTCACTCTCACCTCACCACTGGAATTCAGCTCTTTTGTCCATGTTTGGACCAAGGCTGTAATGAGGTTTGGAGCCAAGTGGCCCTGGTGGAACCCAAAGTGAGCATCGGTGAGCAGGTTATTGGTGAGTAAGTGCTGCTTGATAGCATGTCGACAACACCTTCCATCACTTTGCTGATGATTGAGAGTAGACTGATGGGGCTGTAATTGGCTGGGTTGGATTTGTCCTACTTTTTGTGGACAGGACATACCTGGGCAGTTTTCCACATTGTCAGGTAAATGCCAGTGTTGTAGCTGTACTGAAACAGCTTGGCTAGTTCTGGAACGCAAGTCTTCAGCACGACATTGAGTGAATCGAATTGGCTGAAGACTGGCTTCTGTGATGTGGGGACGTCAGGAAGAGGCCGAGATGGATCATCCACTCGGCACTTCTGGCTGAAGATGGTTGCAAATGCTTCAGCCTTGTCTTTTGCACTTGCGTGCTGGGCTCCGCCATCATTGAGGATGGGGATATTCATGGAGCCTCCTCCTCCCGTTAGTTGTTTAATTGTCCACCGCCATTCATGACTGGATGTGGCAGGACTGCAGAGCTTTGATCTGATCCGTTGATTGTGGGATCGCTTAGCTCTGTTTATAGCATGCTGCTTCCGCTTTTTAGCACGCATGTAGTCCCGTGTTGCAGCTTCCCCAGTTTGGCACCTCATTTTTAGGTACGACTGGTGCTGCTGCTGGCATACTCTTCTGCACTCCTCATTGAACCATGGTTGGTCCCTGGCTACATGGTAATGGTAGAGTGAGGGAAATGCCAGGCCATGAGGTTAAGATTGTGGTGGAGGAAAATTCTGCTACTGCTGATGGCCCACAGCGCCTCATGGATGACCACTTTTGAGCTGCTAGATTTGTTCTGAATCTATCCAATTTAGCACGTTGGTAGTGCCACACAACACGATGGAGGGTGTCCTCAGTGTGAAGACAGGACTTCATCTCCATAATGACTGTGCGGTGGTCACTGCTACCAATACTGTCATGGACAGATGCATCTGCGACAGGTAGATTGGTGAGGATGAGGTCAAGTAGGTTTTTTCCTCATGTTGGTTCTCTCACCACCTGCCACAGCTTGGCAGCTATGTCCTTCAGGACTCGGCCAGCTCGGTCAGTAGTGGTACTACCGAGCCACTCTTGGTGATGGACATTGAAGTCCCCCACCCAGAGTACATTCTGTGCCCTTGCTACTCTCAGTGCTTCTTCCAAGTGGTGTTCAACATGGAGGAGTACTGATTCATCAGCTGAGGGAGGGTGGTAGGTGGTAATCAGCAGGAGGTTTCCTTGCCCATGCTTGACCTAAAGCCATGAGACTTCATGGGGTCCGGAGTCAACGTTGAGGACTCCCAGGGCCACTCCTTCCCGACTGTATACCACTTTACCGCCACCTCTGGTGGGTCTGTCCTGCCAGTGAGACGGAACATACCCAGGGATAGTGATGGAGGAGTCTGGGACAGGTACTGGTAATAGTTCTGCTATTGCCATTTCCACCTCCTCTGGTCTCATCTTTTGTTTCTTTACTTGTCCCATTACCATCCCCTTTTGCCTCGCACTATCATACCTTTTGTCATTTAATCATAGCTGCCTTCCACCTTATCACAGACCTTCCCTTTTATTCTTTCCTCCTCTCCCTCCTTTCCCTGCCTCTGTACTTGTTTAAAACCTATTACATCTCTAACTTTTCCAGTTCTGATGAAAGGTCATCGACCTGAAATGCTAACTGTTTCTCTCTCCACAAATGTTGCCTGACCTGCTGAGTATTTCCAGCATTTTGTGTTTTTATTAGAGTAGGTAGCCCCAGTTGAAGGGCTAGCATAGGCACGATGGGATAAGTGGCCTCCTTGTGTCCCTCTATGAAAAGCTTTGCAATGTTTCTGAGAGATGTGATACTGAGCTATATAAATGCAACCCTTTCTCTTAATATCAGGGTAATTGATATTCCCCAAAACAAACGTTGCCACCTGTTACAGAACACACAAACGTGCAAAACTATTTCCCAGTCTATCCTCTCGTCCTATCCAGCAACTCTCATATAGCCAATAATTACCTTCTTCGCTTGACTAGAATTTATATTAGGTCTCTAGAAGCCAAGACACTTGTTTCTTTGGATACTATGCTCCGCATGGCCCCTCCATCTGTTCAATATTGTGCCTTTCCCTGTTTGATGATCAATGCAAAAACTGAAACTGTTTCTCTAATAGCTATTGATGTTCCTCCTCAGCTGGTAATATTCTGCTGGTGGCTCATGCTTCAACCTTGGATTGCTGCACTCGGCCTTTGCTGGGGTTGCCTCCGAAAGACTCCAAGGAATTTGTACAAATGGTTAGAAAGGTAAGACATTTCAATTGAGATATCAAGGGGAGGCCAAGGATCTGGAGGGTGCCCTGCCCCATTCAGAGCCCCAGCCCTTGTTAACATCAGGGCAATCGGTAGGGCCCAAATGTGCCACTCACCGAAGGAAGCAGGTTCATGGGGAGGGGGTGAGGCGGAGGGGGGTAGAGGGAGCCCGGGGCAACAGCCCTCATCACTCCGGCTTCTCCTGGCCCCACAACATAATTTCAACATTTGTTATGATACCAGATCATAACAATTCGCTGTGTAAAAAAATATTCTCCTCATCTACCCTCTGTTTCTTTTGCCAATTACCTTAAATCTGTGTCCTCTGGTTACCGACCCTCTTGCCACTGGGAGCAGTTTCTCCCATGGCTCAGTGGGTAGCACTCTTGCCTCTGTCAGAAAGTTGTGGGTTCAAGTCCCACTCCAGAGACTTAAGCACAAAAATCTAGGCTGACACTCCCAGTGGAGTACTGAGAGAGTGCTGCACTGTCAGAGGTACCGTCTTTCAGATGAGACGGTAAACCGAGGCCCCATCTGCTCTCTCAGGTGGACGTAAGAGATTCTATGGATCTATTTCGAAGAAGAGCAGGGGAGTTCTCCCCGGTGTCCTGGGGCCAATATCTATCCCTCAGTCAGCATCACTAAAACAGATTATCTGGTCATTATCACATTGCTGTTTGTGGGAGCTTGCTGTGCACAAATTGGCTACTGTGTTTCCTACATTACAACAATGACTACACTTCAAAAATACTTCATTCTCTGTAAAGTGCTTTGGGACATCCTGTGGTCATGAAAGGCGCTGTATAAATGCTAATCTTTTTTTTCGCCTTCAAATACCTTCATAATTTTGAACACCTCTATTAAATCTTCCCTTAACCTTCTCTGCTGGACAAATCCAGCTTCTCCGGTCTCTCCATATAACTGATGTCCCTCATTCTGGTACTATTCTAGTAAATCTCCTCTGCACCCTCTCCAAGGCCTTGACATCCTTCCTAAAGTGTGGTGCCCAGAATTGGTCACAGTACTCCCGCTGGGGCCTAACAAGTGTTTTATAAAGGTTTACCATAACTCCTTGCTTTTGTACTCTGTGCCTCTATTTATAAAGCCAAGGATCCCATATACTTTTTTAACAGTCTTCTCAACTTGTCCTGCCAGCTTCAAAGACTTGTGTACTTACACCCCCAGGTCTCTCTGTTCCTGCACCCACTTTAAAATTGTACCATTTAGTTTATATTGCCGCTCCTCATGCTTCCTACCAAAATGCATCACTTCACACTTCTCTGCAATCAATTTCATTTGCCGTGGGGGAGAAATTTGGTATCACTCCGTTTGGGACACTAACGTTTAAAAGTTGAAAAAATTAAATCAAGCGCTCCACTTCCTTCCTGGAGCACAACAGGCAGCAGGCGGGGCGGTAGGTGAGCAGCGCTGTACAATGGGCCGTGCAGCGCTGCCGTGTTGGAAGGCTCCTTCCCTCCCTTAAAGGGAAGGGCCATCGCTGCAGGCTCTGCAAGGGGAAACCTTACCTGGTTCCCGACGGCAGCCGCGATCCGGCCCGATCAGCCCGATGCCCTGCAGCAGAATGCCGGGCTAATCGATCGCTGGCGAAGAAAAATGAAAAAAAAAAGAGAAAGAGCATTTCACAATTTTTTGGACTTACCTCGGCCACCTTGCCTTTAAGTTTCGCCCCCGAAGCGCCCGGCCTCCCGATGAACGCCTCCTGCAGCTGCCGGTGTTTTCACCCGACGATGCTGCAGGGGGCGGAACCAAAGTTCGGGTCCGGGGCGCGACAGGGGCGATGCGCACGGAGATAACGTCACGATCTCCAGGCGAAGGAGATCAGGGCGCAACGCCATGCCGCCGCCGCAAACCTCCCGCCGAATATAGCAGGAGTCGATCTTCTCGCCGCGCCTGGTTGGTAAATGCTTAGCGCCCCGTTATCGCCCCCCGGAGGCGATAACGGGAGGCACTAAGGAAGCCAACTTCTGGGCCCATGTGTCTGCCCATTTCACCAGTCTGTCTATGTCCTCCTGAAGTATGTTACTATCCTCCTCACTGTTTACTACATTTACGAGTTTTGTGTCATCTGCAAACTTTGAAATGAAGCTCTGTACACGCAAGTCCAGGTCATTAATACACATCAAGAGAGCAATGGGGGAGGAGATAGCGGAAGTGCGGGAGGAGATAGTGGAAGTGGGGGAGGAGATAGCGAAAGGGCTTGCCATACTTTTCCAATCTTCCCCATATGCGGGGGAGGTGCCTGAGGATTGGAAAGTGGCAAATGTGACACCATTGTTCAAGAAAGGGTGTAAGGAGAATCCTAGTAACTACAGGCCAGTTAACATCAGTGGTGGGTAAAGATTTAGAAACAATAACCAAGGAAAAAATTAACGGGCATTTGGAGAGGTTTAAGCTAATTAAGGAGAGCCAACACAGATTTGTAAAAGGCAGATCGTGTTTGACTAATCTAATTGAATTTTTTGATGAAGTAACAGAGAGGATTGATGAAGGGAATGCAATGGATGTTGTCTACATGGATTTTCGGAACGTGTTTGACAAAGAACCACATAGAAGGCTGGTTAACAAAATTGAGGCTCATTGAATAGGTGGGTCAGTGACAGCTTGGATAAGGAATTGGCTTAAGGACAGAAAACAGCGAGTTGTGGTAAATGGCTGTTTTTCAGACTGGAGGATGGTAGACAGTGGTGTTCCCCAAGGGTCAGTGCTGCTTTTTTTGATATGTATATAAATGACCTGGATATTGGAATACAGAGTAGAATTTCTAAATTTGCCGATGACACCAAACTTGGGGGTGTGGCAAACAGTGAGGATGATACCAATCGACTGCAACTGGACATAGAAAGGCTAGCAGAATAGGCAGACAAGTGGCAGATAGAATTTAATACAGAGAAGTGTGAAGTAATGCATTCTGGCAGAAGGAACAGGGAGAGGCAATATACACTTAATGGCACAGTTTTAAAGAGTGTGCAGGGACAGAGGGACCTGGGAGTCAATGTGCATAGGTCCCTGAAGGTGGCAGGACATATTGAGACAGTGGTTAGCAAACCATATGGGATCTTGGGCTTCATAAATAGAGGTATTGAGTACAAAAGTAGAGAAATTATGCTGAACCTTTATAAAGCGCTGGTTAGGCCACAACTAGAGTATTGCGTCCAGTTCTGGTCACCACATTTTAGGAAGGATGTGAAGTCCCTTGAGAGAGTGCAGAGGATATTTACCAGAATGGTTCCGGGGATGGGGGATCTTAGCTACAAGGACAGGTTGGAGAAGCTGGATTTGTTTTAATTAGAGCAAAGGAGGTTGCGGGGTGATTTGATAGAGGTGTACAAGATTAATACAGGTTTGGATAGGCTAGACGGGGAAAGGCTGTTCCCACTAGTTGATGGTACAAGGACTAGGGGACACAGATTTAAGGTTTTGGGCAAGAGATACAGGAGGGATGTGAGGGAAAACTTTTTTACACAGCGAGTGGTGAGGACCTGGAATTTGCTGCCGACGGAAGTGGTGGAAGCGGACACACTCAATGTTTTCAAGGGGAGACTGGATAAGCACTTGAGGGAAATAAACTTGCAGGGCTACGGGGATAGAGCGGGGGAATGGAACTGACTGGATTGCTCTACAGAGAGTCGGCACGGACTCCTTTTGTGCCGAATGACTCTATGGGCTGGATTTTACCTGCCGAGACGAGTTGGGGGCGGGACTGCTGCCTTCCGGGTTCTAGTCCCGCCCCCAGCGACGTCCGACGCACAGACGCTATTTTCCCCTGATTGGCCTTGTTAAGCCCGCCCTGCGTGTTTGCTGGCCAATTAAGGGAAAGCCGGTGTCAGATGACATCAGTTGATGACGCTTCATCTGCCGGTTTTCTTAATGGGACATGAACCATTTATTTTTGACAGTGACAGTATTGAGGTGCTGTCAAACACTGACAATCACTGTACAAAGGTGAGCCCTTGCTCCCAGGCTCTCCAATGACTCTCTCCTTAGGATAAAACAGATGGCAGCTGCAGGTGAGGGTACAGAAGCGATCTGTCACTTCTCCCAATGAGGTGAGGCCACACAAACACGTCAAAGCTTGTCACCTACAGAAAAATCTAAACACATTAAAATTGATTTTCCTAACATTTCCTTACCTCTGATACTCACCAGTGTCCCATTGCATCCTTCACACCACTTCTGCAGCTGTCATCTATATACAAACATTACAACAGACCTACAGCACGCCTCACTTACCCTGGCAGGGTTCCCCGACGTCGGGAAGCCCGCAGCAGAAGTCTCAAAATGGGAAAAAGCCTCTTAACTGCCTGTTAACTACCTGTTAACAGGCAGTTAAGTGGCTATAATCCTCTTCCCGCCGCTAGGAGTCGCAAATCGGGTACCCGACTCCCGGGAAGATTGGTTGCAGGTAGGTTGGCAGCGGGTTCGGGACCCGCTCCCATTCTTTTTGATTTTCCCAGCAGTTCCGCCTCCAGACCCGCCTCTTCAGGGCTGGTAAAATCCAGCCCCTATGACTCTATGACCCAACTCTGACCCCTAGGGGACACCAATGTACACTTCCATCCAGTCTGTAAAACAACCATTCACCACTACTCTCTGCTTTCTGTCCCTTAGCCAATTTCATATCCACACAGCCACTGTCCTCTAATCCTCATGGCTTTTATTTTGCTAACAAGTCTATTATGTGGTACTTTATCAAACACCTTTTGAAAGTCCATATACACAACATCAACCACACAACCCTCATCAACCCTCTCCGTTACTTCATCAAAGAACTCAATCAAGTTAGTCAAACATGATTTGTCTTTAACAAATCCGTGCTGGATTCCATTTATTAGCCCATATTTTTCCAGTGACAATTAATTTTGTCCCAGATTATTGTCTCTAAAAGTTTCCCCACCACTGGCATTAGGCTGACTGGCCTGTAGTTGCTGGGTTTATCCCACTCCCCTTTTTTAAACAGGGGTGTAACATTTGCAATCCTCCAGTCCTCTGGCACCACCCCCATATCCAAGGAGGATTGGAAGATTGTGGCCAGAGCTTTCTATTTTTCCGGCCAAAGTGGATAACTTCACATTTCACATAAGCATGCAGGTGCAGCAGGCGGTTAAGAAGGCAAATGGTATGTTGGCCTTCATAGCGAGAGGATTCGAGTACAGGAGCAAGGATGTCTTGCTGCAGTTGTACAGGGCCTTGGTGAGACCACACCTTGAGTATTGTGTGCAGTTTTGGTCGCCTTATCTGAGGAAGGATGTTCTTGCCATGGAGGGAGTGCAGCGAAGATTCACCAGACTGATACCTGGGATGGCAGGAATGACGTATGAGGAGAGATTGGGTCGATTGGGCTTATATTCACTGGAGTTTAGAAGAATGAGAGGGGATCTCATTGAAACTTATAAAATTCTAACAGGACTAGACAGACTAGATGCAGGAAGGATGTTCCCGATGGTGGGTGAGTCCAGAACCAGGGGTCACAGTCTAAAGATAAGGGGTAAGCCATTTCGGACTGAGATGAGGAGGAATTTCTTCACCCAGAGAGTGGTGAACCTGTGGAATTCTCTACCACAAAAGGCAGTTGAGGCCAATTCATTAAATATATTCAAGAAGGAGTTAGATATATTTCTTAAGGCTAAAGGGATCAAGGGATATGGGGAGAAAGCAGGGACAGGGTACTGAATTTGGATGATCAGCCATGATCTCATTAAATGGCGGAGCAGGCTCGAGGGGCCGAATGGCCAACTCCTGCTCCTATCTTCTATGTTTCTATGTTTCTATTTCCTCACATTATACTCCTGCCACGTTCTTGCCCACTCACTTAACCTGTCTATATCCCTTTGCAGCCTCTTTGTGTCCTCCTCACAGCTTACTTTCCCACCTTGCTTTGTATCGTCAGCAAACTTGGATACATTAATGTAAGAACATAAGAAATAGGAGCAGGAGTAGGTCATTTGGCCCCTCAAGCCTGCTCCGCCATTCAATAAGATCATGGCTGATCTGATCTTGGCCTCAATTCCACTTCCCTGGCCTCTCCCCATAACCCTTCACTCCCTTATCGTTCAAAAATCTGTCTATGTCCACCTTAAATATATTCAATGACCCAGCCTCCACAGCTCTCTCGGGTAGAGAATTCCACAGATACGTGACCCTCTGAGAGAAGAAATTCCTCCTCATCTCCATTTTAAATGGGCGACCCCTTATTCTGAAACTATGCACCCTAGTTCTAGATTCCCCCACAAGGAGAATCATCCTCTCAGCATCTACCTTGTCAAGCCCCCTTAGCATCTTATATGTTTCAATAAGATCACCTCTCATTCTTCTAAACTCCAATGAGTATAGGCCCAACCTGCTCAACCTTTCTTCATTAGACAACCAATTCATCTCACGAATCAACCTAGTGAACCTTCTCTGAACTGCCTCCAATGCAAGTATATCCCTCCTTAAATAAGGAGACCAAAACTGTACGCAGTGCTCCAGGTGTGGTCTCACCAATACCCTGTACAGTTGTAGCAGGACTTCCCTACTTTTATACTCCATCCCCATTGCAATAAAGGCCAACATTCCATTTGCCTTCCTAATTACTTGCTGTACCTGCATGCTAACTTATTGTGTTTTATGTACAAGGACCCCCCAGATCCCTCTGTACTGCAGCATTTTGTAATCTCTCTCCATTTAAATAATAATTTGCTTTTTTATTTTTCCTACCAAAGTGGAAAACCTCACATTTTCCCACATTATACTCCATCTGCCAAATCTTTGCCCACTCACCTATTTATATCTCTTTGCAGATTCTTTGTGTCCTCTGCGCAACTTGCTTTCCCACCTGTCTTTGTATCATCAGCAAATTTGGCTACATTACACTCGGTCTCTTCATCCAAGTCATTAATATAGATTGTAAATAGTTGAGGCCCCAGCACTGATCCCTGTGGCACCCCATTAGTTACAGTTTGCCAACCGGAAAATGACCCATTTATCCCGATTCTCTGTTTTCTGTTAGTTAGCCAATCCTCTAGCTTTGCTAATATATTACCCCCAACCCCGTGAGCTCTTATCTTGTGCAGTAACCTTTTATGTGGCACCTTATCGAATGCCTTCTGGAAATCCAAAAACACCACATCTACTGGTTCCCCTTTATCCACCCTGCTCATTACATCCTCAACGAACTCCAGCAAATTTGTCAAACACGATTTCCCTTTCATAAAACCATGCTGACTCTGCTTGACTGTATTATGATTTTCTAAATGTCCTGCTACCACTTCCTTAATGATGGACTCCAGCATTTTCCCAATGACAGATGTTAGGCTAACTGATCGATAGTTTCCTGCTTTCTGTCTCCCTCCGTTCTTAAATATGGTTGTTACATTTGCGGTTTTCCAATCCGCTGGGACCTCTCCAGAATCCAGGGAATTTTGGTAGATTGCAACCAATGCATCGACTATCTCTGCAGCCACTTTAAAGACCCTGGGATGCAGGCCATCAGGTCCAGGGGACTTGTCCACCTTTAGTCCCATTATTTTACCAAGTACTTTTTCTCTGGTGATCGTGATTGTTTTAAGTTCCCCCCTCCCTATAGCCCCTTGATTATCTATTCTTGGTCTGCTCATTTAAGTCATTGATATAGATTGTAAATAGCTGACGCCCAAGCACAGATCCATGTGGCACCCCATTAGTTACAGCCTGCCAACCTGAAAATGACTTTGAACACTGCCAACCTTTTAAGTAACTCCTCTTTATCTATTTTTATCCTATCCAATTTCTCTATTACCTCCTTCTTTACTGATACATTGGCAGCAGCCTCTTCTCTAGTGAAGACCGATGCAAAGTACTCATCCTGTACCTCAGCCATGCCCTCTGCCTCCACAAGCATATCTCCTTTTTGGTCCCTTATCGGCCCCAGCCTTCCTTTGACTACCCTTTTATTATTTATATGTTTATAAAAGACTTTTGGGTTCCCTTTTGTGTTACCCGTTAATCTATTTTTATACTCTCTCTTTGCCCCTCTTATTCCCTTTCAGTTCTCCTCTGTACTTTCTATATTCAGCTTGGTTGTCTACTGTATTATGAACCTTACATTTATCATAAGCCTCCTTTTTCTGTTTAATTTTAAACTCTATATCTATATATATATATATATTTCACAACATTATTACATTTATCCATTAAATTATATTTTGTATTTTAATGCCTTCATTAAAGTTTTTACCTGAAGGTCTGAATCTCTCCCGAAAGCCTGGTCTCTGAGCAAGTAGGAGGTCCCGAATAGCCTGGGCTGCACTGGGAGCAAGCACCTGATGGAAGTTTTTCTTTAGCTTCTCGCAGTTTCTGCTGGAGAAAAGCTGGAGGATAAATTTCAAAAGTTTACCATCTCACTTGTCTTTTATTGATCAAGTTAATGCTCTACCAATGTACAGACAGAGATTATAATTGCTACTACCTGTGATTTCTGTTACACTTACTGCGAAGTTAGGATGGGGGAACAGGAGCAGCTTTGAGGAAATTCCCAGCCTAAGGGAAGTGTCCAAGTAAAGGAGGGGAGGGGGAGGGTGGTTAAAAAGGCCTGGGATCATTGGACCAGCAGACGCATACATAATTAGTTCCCATTTTAAAGTCATACATTGTCCTCATTTTTATATAATCTTTTGATTTTATATTATAATTAATTAGTAAAATTATGACAATTTGGGAAGCAGGAAGTTGAGTTGGTTGAAATCTCGGCGTTTCCTCCAGGACATGCTGAGAGGTGCCACCACTGGCAAGAACACACAATTACAGGGACAAGTTTACATGGGCAATTCCCATTCTAAATGCAGTCACAAGAAGTTGTCATAAATTGCGACAAGAATGTGACATGAAGTAAGATCTTTAATATATTAAGGTAGACGGTTAAAGAACATTCAGCAGAAATATTTGATGGCATTTTTAATGTAGTGTTTATATTTTGAGTTCATGTTGTGTAATAATTGCTTTTTGATGCAGATTCCTGCACTTGGGTTGTGCTGCTGTGAAGAAGTCAAAGAAACAAAGAAGTGGCAAATGATTGAACCCCCAGTCAGGACCCTGACTCATGGACCCAACCCAGCATTTAGCTGGAAAGATACAATACTGCAAATTTAAGGACATTATTTTGGATATATATATTCCATACCATTGAACGAATCTTAACCCATACCTGGGTAAAAGCAATGGTTAAATAACTAAGTCTAACTTGGTTATAACACTTAATGAAAGTTGTCACTAACCATGGAATGGCAAGATATTTAGGATAACTGTATGTGCTAGCAAGCTTTTAAATTTGAATCCTAACCTTAACCTGGCATTCATCTGAAACCAGGTTTTTATTAAAACAAACCTCAACATCAATACAACCAGTGTTTTACTGAGTAGCTATGCCCTTGGGTTCTTAGACAAAGCATCTTCTAGTTTACTGTTTCTTTTATCTGCACTACACCGTTTGATTTTTTTTACAGTGAATTTACTGAAAAGGTAGTACATAGCTTCAAAATGTAAAATGCTGTAAATTGAAATTTTGGTACAAAAGTGATTTCAGATCAGGTCCATGAAACAATGGGAATGATGTTTGCCGTGCATTTGCAGCATTACTAAAGTATTTTGGAGCCTGATTTTTGGAGCAGTCTCAAAGACAGTGTATGACTGTTTTCGGAAAGATAGAATATGTCAGAAGGGAGGAGGCGTAGCCTTATTCGTCCAGAGATAATCTGCCTGCTGTGGCAAGAGATATTAGCACATCAGCAGTAAAGAAAGAAAGACTGGCATTTATATAGTGCCTTTCATGACCCCAGGACATCCCAACATGCTTTACAGTGAATGAAGTACTTTTGAAGTGTAGTCACTGTTGTAATGTAGGAAACGCAGCAGCCAATTTGTGCACAGCAAGCTCCCACAAACAGCAATGTGATAATGACCAGATAACCTGTTGGTTGAGGGATAAATATTGGCCCAGGACACCAGGGATAACTCCCCTACTCTTCTTTGAAATAGTGCCACGCACCTGAGAGAGCAGACAGAGCCTCGGTTTAACGTCTCATCCAAAAGACAGTACCTCCAACAGTGCAGCACTCTCTCAGTACTGCACTGGGAGTCTCAGCCTAGATTTTTGTGCTGAGGTCTCTGGAGTGTGACTTGAACGCATAACCTTCTGACTCAGAGGCAAGAGTGCTACCCACTGAGCCACAGCTGACACTGAATCTGTTCAGATTTAATTAGTCCAATATCCCAAAGTTTATGATTGGCACCGATTATAAACTCTGGGGCAGGATTCTCCAGCTGATGAGGAACTCGAGTCACAAATTGCTAAGGCTGTTAACCTGAGCCTATTTTGATGGACCAATAAGGGTGACACTGGATTCCAAACAAGCATGTGTCCCCTTTGGGCCCCACTGATATAGAAAAGAAACAATGGGCTGCCTTTCAAGAGGAAATAGTTCATGTACAGTCGAGGTACATTCCCACGAGGGGGAAAGGTAGGGCAACTAAAGTCAGAGCTCCCTGGATGATGAAAGAGATAGAGAGTAAGATGAAGCAGTAAAAGAGCGCATATGACAGATGTCAGGTCGAAAATACATCTGAGAATCAGGCTAAATATAGAAAGTTCAGAGGAGAAGTGAAAAAGAAAATAAGAGGGCCAAAGAGAGAGTATGAGAATAGAATGGCAGCTAACATAAAAGGTAATCCAAAAGTCTTTTATAGGCATATAAATAATAAACGGGTAGTAAGAGGAGGGGGGGGCAGATTAGGAACCAAAAAGGAGACCTACGCATGGAGGCAGAGGGTATGGCTGAGGTACTAAATGAGTACTTTGCATCTGTCTTCACCAAGGAAGAAGATGCTGCCAAAGAGGAGGTAGTGGAGATACTGGATGGGATAAAAATTGAAAAAGAGGAGGTACTAGAAAGGTTGGCAGTACTTAAAGTAGGTAAGTCACCAGGACCAGATGGGATGCATCCTAGGACGCTGAGGGAAGTGAAGGAAGAAATCGCGGGAGTACTGGCCATAATCTTCCAATCCTCCTTAGAAACGAGGGTGATGCCAGAGGACTGGAGAATTGCAAATGTTACACCCTTGTTCAAAAAAGGGTGTAAAGATAAACCCGGCAACTACAGGCCAGTCAGTTTAACCTCAGTAGTGGGGAAGCTTTTAGAAACAAAATTAACCAGGGACAAAATTAACAGTCACTTGGACAAGTGTGGAATAATTAAGGAAAGCCAGCACGGATTTGTTAAAGGCAAATCTCATTTAACCAACTTGATTGAGTCTTTTGATGAGGTAACAGAGAGGGTTGATGAGGGTAATGCAGTTGACATGGTTACATGGATTTCCAAAAGGCGTTCGACAAAGTACCACATAATAGGCTTGCCAGCAAAGTTGAAACCCATGGAATAAAAGGGACAGTGGCAGCATGGATACGGAATTGGCTACGTGACATGAAACAGAGAGTAGTGGTGAACGGTTGTTTTTCGGACTGGAGGAAGGTATACAGTGGTGTTCCCCAGGGGTCGGTTCTAGGACCACTGCTTTTCTTGATATAAATGACTTGGATGTGGGCACAATTTCAAAATTTGCAGATTACACAAAACTTGGAAGTATAGTGAACAGTGAGGAGGATAGTGATAGACTTCAAGAGGACATAGACAGGCTGGTGGAATGGGTGGACAAGTGGCAGAAGAAATTTAATGCAGAAAAGTGCGAAGTGATACATTTTGGTAGAATGAATGAAGAGAGGAAATATAAAGTAAAGGGTACAATCCTAAAGTGGGTGCACGAACAGAAAGACCTAGGGGTATATGTGCACAAATTGTTGAAGGTGGCAGGGCAGGTTGAGAAAGCAGTTAAAAAAGCTTACGGGATCCTGGGCTTCATGAATAGAGGTATAGAGTACAAAAGCATAGAAATTATTATGAACCTATATAAAACACTGGTTCAGCCTCAACTGGAGTATTGTGTCCAATTCAGGGCACTGCACTTTAGGAAGGATGTGAAGGCCTTAGAGAGGATGCAGAAAAGATTTACGAGAATGATTCCAGGGATGACGGACTTCAGTTACGTGGATAGACTGGAGATAGACAGGATGGTAAGTTGCCTCCCTGGGGCCAGGATCAAGGATGTCACTGAGCAGCTGCAGGACATTCTGAAGGGGGAGGATGAATAGCCAGAGGTCGTGGTCCATATCGGTACCAATGACATAGGTAGAAAGAGGGATGAGGTCCTGCAAGCAGAATATAGGGAGCTAGGAAATAAATTAAAAAGCAGGACCTCAAAGGTAGTAATCTCAGGATTACTCCCAGAGCCACGTGCTAGCGAGAGCAGAAATAGGAGAATAGACCAGATGAATGCATGGCTGGAGAGGTGGTGTAGGAGGGAGGGAGTTAAATTCCTGAGGCATTGGGACCGATTCTGGGGAAGGTGGGACCTGTACAAGCTGGATGGATTACACCTTGGCAGAACCGGGACCAATATCCTCGCAGGGGGGTTTGCTCGTGCTGTTGGGAAGGATTTAAACTAGTTTGTCAGGGGGCTGGGAACCTAAGTGTGGGCACAGAACGGAGAGAAACAAAGCTGGAAGTGCAAGTTAGAAAAGTAGTCAGCAAAACTAGTAGGAAGCAGAAACAAAGGCCAACAGTAAAGAGGGTCAAAGTGCAGAAAAATATTAAACAGGCAAAGTTGAAGACACTTTATCTAAATGCACGTAGCATTCGCAACAAGGTGGATGAATTAATGGCACAAATAGAAGTAAATGGATATGATGTAATTGCCATTAGAGAGACATGGTTGCAGGGTAACCAAAGCTGGGAACTGAATGTTCCAGGGTACTCAACATTTAGGAAGGACAGACAAAAAGGAAAAGGAGGTGGCGTAGCGCTGTTAATAAGGGATGAGATCGTACGGTAGAGATAAAAGATCTTGGCTCGGCAGATCGTGATGTAGAACTGGAATCAGTTTGGGTGGAGCTAAGAAACAGCAAAGGGCAGAAAACATTGGTGGGAGTTGTGTATAGGCCACCAAACAGTAGTGGTAATGTAGGGCACAGTATCAATCAAGAAATTAGAAGTGCATGTAACAAGGGCAATACGGTAATCATGGGGGACTTTAATCTACATATTGACTGGGCAAATCAAATTACCACTAATGGTGTGGAGGACGAATTCTTGGAATGCATGCGAGATGGTTTCCTGGATCAGTATCAGGGGACATAGACAGGCTAAGTAAGTGGGCAGAGATTTGGCAGATGGAATACAACACTGGAAAGTGTGAGGTGATGCACTTTGGCAGGAAAAATCCTAGAGCAATTTATTATCTTAATGGCAAGAAACTGGAGAGTACTGAAGTGCAAAGGGATCTGGGGGTCCTGGTGCACGAAACTCAAAAGGTTAGTATGCAGGTGCAGCAAGTGATTAAGAAGGCAAATGGAATGTTGGCTTTCATTGCTAGGGGGATAGAATATAAAAATAGGGAGGTATTGCTTCAGTTGTACAAGGTATTGGTGAGACCGCACCTGGAATACTGCATACAGTTTTGGTGTCCTTACTTAAGGAAAGACATCCTTGCTCTCGAGGCAGTGCAAAAAAGGTTCACTCGGTTAATCCCGGGGATGAGGGGGTGGTCATATGAGGAGAGGTTGGGTAGATTGGGACTCTACTCATTGGAGTTCAGAAGAATGAGAGGCGATCTTATTGAAACATATAAGATTGTGAAGGGGTTGGACGGGTGGATGCGGGGAGGGTGTTCCCGATGACGGGTGAGACTAGAACTAGGGGACATAGTCTTAGAATAAGGGGCTGCTCTTTCAAAACTGAGATGAGGAGGAACTACTTCACTCAGAGGGTGGTAGGTCCATGGAATATGCTGCCACAAAAAGCTGTAGAAGCTACATCATTAAATAAATTTAAAACAGAAATAGACAGTTTCCTAGAAGTAAAGGGCATTAAGGGTTACGGGGAGCGGGCAGGAATTTGGACATGAGTCTAGGTTCGGATCGGTCATGGCCCTGTGGGTAGTGGAGCGGGCCCAGGGACCGTGTAGCCTGATTCTGCTCCTATTTCGTGTGTGCAATTCTGTTAGATGCAGGAGATGGTTCTGTGATAGATAGTAGATTGGCGGTTAGGATCAGATCAGCCATGATCTTATTGAATGGCGGAGCAGGCTCGAGGGGCCGATTGGCCTACTCCTGCTCCTATTTCTTATGTTCTTATGTTCTTATGTGGAGGAACCAACCAGGGAACAGGCTATTCTGGATCTGGTACTGTGTAATGAGAAAGGGCTAATCAATAATCTTGTGGTAAAGGGGCCTTTCGGGACAAGTGACCATAATATGATTGAATTTTACATTAAGTTTGAGAGTGATGTAGTCCAATCTGAAACTAAGGTCTTCAATCTAAACAGAGGAAACTACAAGGGTATGAGGGACAAGTTGGCCATGGTAGATTGGGAGACTACACTAAAAGGTATGAAGGTGGACATACAATGGCTAACATTCAAGGAAATAATGCATAATTTGCAACAAACATATATTACTCTAGGGCATAAAAACCCAAAAGGAAAAGTGATCCAACCATGGCTAACAAAAGAAATTAAAGCTAGTATTAAGTCAAAGGAGGAAGCTTATAAAGTTGCCAGAAAAAGCGGTCAGCTTGAGGATTGGGATCTTTTTAGAAATCAGCAAAGGGGGACCAAGAAATTGATAAAGAAAGGGAAAATGTAATATGAGCACAAACTAGCAAAAAATATTAAAACAGATTGTAAAAGCTTCTATAGGTATGTAAAAAGGACAAGACTGGCGAAGGTAAATGTAAGTTCTTTACAGAGACGGGAGAATTTATAATGGGGAATGAGGAAATGGCAGAGAAATTAAATAAATACTTTGTTTCTGTCTTCATGGAGGAAGACACAAAAAAACTCCCAGAAATACGAGAAAACCAAGGGTGTGGCGAGAATGAGGAACTTAAAGAAATTATTAGTAAAAAAGCAGTACTAGCAAAATTAATGGGACTAAAAGTCGATAAATCCCAAGGATCAGATGACCTACATCCTAGGGTTTTGAAAGAGGTGACGATTGGGATAGTGGATGCATTGGTCGTCATCTTCCAAAATTCTATAGATTCTGGAACGGTTCCTGCAGATTGGAGGATAGCAAATGTAACCCCGCTATTTAAGAAAGGAGGGAGAGAGAAAACGGGGAACTACAGACCTGTTGCCACACATCAGTAGTTGGGAAAATGCTGGAATCTATTATAAAGGATGCAATAACTGGGCACTTAGAAACTAATAGTAAGATTGGGCAGAGTCAACATGGATTTATGAAAGGGAAATCCTGTTTAACAAACCTATTGGAGTTCTTTTAGGATGTAACTAGTGAAGTAGACAAAGGGGAACTGGTAGATGTGGTGTATTTGGATTTTCAGAAGGCCTTCGATAAGGTCCCACACAAGAGGTTGGTGAACAAAATTAAGGCACATGGAATTGGGGGTAATATACTAGCATGGATTGAGAATTGGTTAACAGACAGAAAACAAAGAGTAGGGATAAATGGGTCTTTTTCAGGATGGCAGACTGTGACTAGTGGGGTAGTACAAGGATCGGTGCTTAGGCCCCAGCTATTCACAATCTATATCAATGATTTGGATGAGGGGACTAAATGTAACATTTCCAAATTTGCAGATGATACAAAGCTAGGTGGCAGTGTCAGTTGTGAAGAGGATGTGAAGAAGCTTCAAGGGGATCTCGACAGGCTCAGTGAGTGGGCGAGAATATGGCAGATGGAATATAATGTGGATAAATGTGAAGTTATCCACTTTGGTAGAAAAAACAGAAAGGCAGAGTATTTCCTAAATGGTGAAAGATTGGGGAATGCAGATGCTCAAAGGGACCTGGGTGTCCTTGTACATGAGTCACTGAAAGCGAATGTGCAGGTGCAGCAAGCCATTAGGAAGGCAAATGGTATGCTGGCCTTCATTACAAGAGGATTTGAGTTAAGGAGTAAAAAAGTCTTACTCCAACTATATAGGCCTAAGTGAGACCACACCTGGAGTACTGTGTACAATTTTGGTCTCCTTACCTAAGGAAGGATATACTTGCCATAGAGGGAGTGCAACGAAGGTTCACGAGATTGATTCCTGGGATGGCGGGACTGTCGTATGAGAAGAGATTGAGTAAACTAGGCCTGTATTCTCTTGAATTCAGAAGAATGAGAGGGGATCTCATTGAAGCATACAAAATTATTACAGGGCTTGATAGGGTGGATGCTGGGAGAATGTTTCCCTTGGCTGGGGAGTCTAGAACCAGGGGCCGCAGCCTCAGGATAAAGGGTAGGCCATTCAGGACTGAAATGAGAAGAAATTTTTTCACACAGAGGGTGGTGAATCTTTGGAATTCTCTACCCCAGAGGGCTGTGGCGGCTCAGTCATTGGGTATATTCAAAACAGAAGGCGATAGATTTCTGACTAGTAAGGGCATCAAGGGATATGGCGATAAGGCCGGTGAATGGAGTTGAGGCAGAAGAACAGCCATGATCTCATTGAATGGCGGAGCAGGCTCGAAGGGCCGAATGGCCTACTCCTGCTCCTATTTCTTATGTTCTAAGCTGGGGTTCTTCTCCTTAGAGCAGAGAAGATTGAGAGGAGATTTGATAGAGGTGTTCAAAATCATGAGGGGTCTGGACAGAGTAGATAGAGAGAAACTGTTCCCATTGGCAGAAGGGTCGAGAACCAGAGGATACAGATTTAAGGTGATTGGCAGAAGAACCAAAGGCGACATGAGGAAAAACTTTTTTTACTCAGCGAGTGGTTATGATCTGGAATGCAATGCCTGAAATGGTGGTGGACGCAGACTCAATCACGGCTTTCAAAAGGGAGTGGGATAAGTACCTAAAGGAAAAATATTTGCAGGGCTATGGGGAAAGGGCAGGGGAGTGGGACTAGCTGAAGTGCTCTTGCAGAGAGCCAGCACGGGCTCGACGGGCCGAATGGCCTTCTTCCGTGATGTAACCATTCTATGATCCTATGAAACATATGGTCCAATCAAATTAAAAGAAGCTCAACATAAGCAACAAAGTCCCAACAAAAGAATAAGGAATCTTCCCAACTAAACCATAATGTTATCAGTGTCTGTAACACACTCAATAGCAGAATTTGAGGAGCAGCCCCTTCAGATCTGAAATTTGGATCTGAAATTGGCTCAGAGGCAGGAAACAAAGGGTAATGGTGGAAGGGTGTTTTTGTGACTGGAAGGCTGTTTCCAGTGGGGTTCCGCGGGGCTCAGTACTGGGTCCTTTTCTTTTTGTGGTATACAGTATATCAATGATTTGGACTTTAATGTAGGGGGCATAATTAAGAAGTTTGCAGATGATACAAAAATTGGCCGTGTAGTTGATAATGAAGAAGAAAGCTGTAGACTGCAAGAAGATATCAATGGACTGGTTAGGTGGGCAGAACAGTGACAAATGGAATTCAATCCGAAGAAGTGAGGTAATGCATTTGGGGAGGGCTAACAAGGCGAGGGAATACACTATAAATGGTAGGACACTGAGACGTGCAGAAGATCAGAGGGACCTTGGAGTGCATGTCCACAGATCCCTGAAGGTAGCAGGGCAGGTAGATAAGTTGGTTAAGAAGGCATACGGGATACTTGCCTTAATTAGACGAGACATAGGATATAAGAGCAGGGAGGTTATGCTTGAACCGTATAAAACACTAGTTAGGCCGCAGCTGGAATACTGCCTGCAGTTCTGGTCACATTACAGGAAGGTCATGATTGCACTAAAGGGGATGCAGAGATTTACGAGGATGTTGCCTGGGCTGGGGAATTTTAGCTATGAGGAAAGATTGGATAGGCTGGGGTTATTTTCTTTGGAACAGAGAAGGCTGAGGAGAGACCTAATTGAGGTGTATAAAATTATGAGGGGCCTGCATAGAGTGGATAGGAAGGACCTATTTACCTTAGCAGAAGGGTCAATTACCAGGGGGCATGGATTTAAAGTAATTGGTCGGAAATTTAGAGGGGATTTGAGGAGAATTTTTTCACCAGAGGGTGGTGGGGCTCTGGAACCCTCATCGCATTTAAAAAGTACTTGGATATGCACTTAAAGTGCTGTAACCTACAGGGCTCAGGACCAAGAGATGGAAAGTGGTCTTACGCCCCCATCTCAATGAATTTCGAGCTCGGCACGATGCTGAGCTCTTTTTCCGCCGCCTCCGTCTCCGTGCCCACTTCTCTGGCCAGGAGTCTTCCCCCCGCACGGCTGACCCTTTCTCCCGCTTTCAGAATTCTCGTTCCACCTGGACCCCTCCCTCTGGCCTCTTACCCTCTCTTGATCTTTTCATTGCTAACTGCCGCCGTGACATCGGCCAGCTCAATTTCTCTGCTCCCCTCACTCACTCCAACCTACCTCCCTCTGAACTTGCAGCACTCCATTCTCTCCGATCCAACCCTGACATTGTCATTAAACCTGCTGACAAGGGTGGCGCTGTTGTTGTTTGGCGAACCGACCTCTACCTAGCGGAAGTTGAACGCCAACTCTCTGACACCTCCTCCTACCTCCACCTGGACCATGACCCCACTACCGAACATCAAGCCACCGTGTCCAAGACTGTCACTGACCTCATCTCCTCTGGAGATCTTCCCCCCACGGCCGCCAACCTCATAGTTCCCCAACCCCGCACAGCCCGCTTCTACCTCCTTCCCAAGATCCACAAACAGGACTGCCCCGGTAGACCCATCGTTTCAGCCTGTTCTTGCCCCACGGAACTTATCTCTTCCTATCTCGACTCTATTTTTTCTCCCCTTGTCCAGTCTCTTCCCACCTACATCCGCGACTCTTCCGATGCCCTCCGCCATTTTAACAGTTTCCAGTTTCCCGGCCCCAACCGTCTCCTCTTCACTATGGACGTACAATCCCTCTACACCTCCATTCCCCACCAGGATGGCCTGAGGGCGCTCCGCTTCTTCCTTGAACAGAGGCCCAACCAGTCCCCATCCACCACCACCCTCCTCCGCCTGGCTGAACTTGTTCTCACATTGAACAACTTCTCCTTTGACTCTACCCATTTCCTCCAAATTAAAGGTGTTGCTATGGGTACCCGCATGGGTCCTAGCTATGCCTGCCTTTTCGTGGGATATGTGGAACACTCTTTGTTCCAGTCCTACTCGGGTCCCCTCCCTCACCTCTTTTTCCGGTACATTGATGACTGTATCGGTGCCGTCTCCTGCTCTCGCCCTGAACTAGAACATTTCATTCACTATGCTTCCAATTTCCACCCTTCCCTCACCTTCACATGGTCCATCTCCGACTCTTCTCTTCCCTTCCTCGACTTCTCCATCTCCATCTCTGGGGATAGGTTATTGACTAACATTCACTACAAGCCCACCGACTCCCACAGCTACCTGGACTACACTTCCTCCCACCCCGCCTCCTGTAAGGACTCTATTCCATTCTCCCAGTTTCTCCGTCTCCGCCGCATCTGCTCTGATGATGCCACCTTCCATACCAGTGCTTCCGACATGTCTTCCTTTTTCCTCAACCGAGGATTCCCCTCTACCGTGGTCGACACGGCCCTCGACCGTGTCCGTTCTATCTCCCGCACATCTGCCCTCACCCCTGCCCCTCCCTCCCGGAACCACGATAGGGTTCCCCTTGTCCTCACCTTTCACCCCACCAGCCTCCACATTCAACGGATCATCCTCCGCCATTTCCGCCACCTCCAGCGTGATCCCACCACCAAACACATCTTCCCCTCACCTCCCCTTTCAGCATTCCGCAGGGACCGCTCCCTCCGCGACACCCTAGTCCACTCCTCTACCACCCCCAGCACCCCTTCCCCTTCGCCCGGCACCTTCCCGTGCACGCGCAGGAGATGCAACACATGCCCTTATACCTCCCCTCTTCCCACTGTCCAGGGCCCCAAACACCCCTTCCAGGTGAAACAGCGATTTACTTGTACTTCCTGCAATTTAGTATACTGTATTCGCTGCTCACGATGTGGACTCCTCTACATTGGGGAGACCAAACGCAGATTGGGTGACTGCTTTGCGGAACACCTCCGTTCAGTCCGTAAGGGGGACCCCGAGCTCCCGGTGGCCTGTCACTTTAATTCACCGCTTCACTCCCACTCTGACCTCACCGTCCTCGGCCTAATACACTGTTCCACGGAAGCTCAGCGTAAGCTCGAGGAACAGCACCTCATCTTTCGTTTAGGCACGCTACAGCCCTCTGGACTCAATATCGAGTTCAACAATTTTAGATCATAACCTCAGCTCCAATCACATTTATATTTTATTTTATCCACCCTTTTATTTGTCCCCCCCACCTTTTTTTTCCTCCTAGAAGCTGGCAGCTGTCCTTCATTCTGCCAGTAGATTTCACACTTCATTCAGCCTTAATCTGTCACATTAACACCACCTCTAGCCTTGCATATCTCTTAATGTCTCTTAATGTCTCTTCATCTCCACCTTTGTTCCTTTATCCCCTCCCCCTTTTCCCAGCTTTACCCTGGCCTTAAATCTATTTGATTTCCAGCTCTTCCCAGTTCTGATGAAAGGTCATCGACCTGAAACGTCAACTCTCTTTCTCTCTCCACGGATGCTGCCTGGCCTGCTGAGTTTTTCCAGCGTTTTCTGTTGTTATTATAGATGGAAAGTGGGATTAGGCTGGATAGCTCTTTGTCGGCTGGCAAGGACAAGATGGGCCGAATGGCCTCCTTCTGTGCTGTAAATTTCTATGATTCTATGAGATAGCGGTTCAGGGGCTGCTCTCTCGCACTTCAGGTACACGCAAAACACGATTCAACCAGGCCAGAAAAATCACCAGTGGCCTGGGAATCCGTAAAAATACTTCAACATTTATTACACACAATTCCAAATGCAGCCCTCAACTGGAGTCTGTCTAAACTGGACAGAAATGAGAAATCGCACAACACCAGGTTATAGTCCAACAGTTTTATTTAAAATTACGAGCTTTCGGACAGGACAGGAGATGGAACGTCAGGGCCAGTCCGGAATGGCGATGGCACAGAGGCTGAACACTCGCCCCAGGCCCCGCCCCCTGGCCCGCCCTCCCCGGCCCCGCCCACATGCCAGGCCCCGCCCCCTGGCCCGTCCTCCCCCGGCCCCGCCCCCATTCCAGGCCCCGCCCTCTGGCCCGTCCTCGCCCCCATGCCAGGCCCCGCCCCCTGGCCCGTCCACCCCCGGCCCCGCCCCATGCCAGGCCCCGCCCCCTGGCCCGTCCTCCCCCGGCCCCGCCCCCATTCCAGGCCCCGCCCTCTGGCCCGTCCTCGCCCCCATGCCAGGCCCCGCCCTCTGGCCCGTCCTCGCCCCCATGCCAGGCCCCGCCCTCTGGCCCGTCCTCGCCCAGCCCCGCCCCCATGCCAGGCCCCGCCCCCTGGCCCGTCCTCCCCCGGGCCCCGCCCCCATGCCAGGCCCCGCCCTCTGGCCCGTCCTCGGCCGGCCCGCCCCCATGCCAGGCCCCGCCCCCTGGCCCGTCCACCTCCGGCCCCGCCCCCTGGCCCGTCCTCCCCCGGCCCCGCCCCCATGCCAGGCCCCGCCCCCTGGCCCGTCCTCCCCCGGCCCCGCCCCCATGCCAGGCCACGCCCCCTAGCCCGTCCTCCCCCGGCCCCGCCCCCTGGCACGCCCTCCCCCGGTCCCGCCCCCATGCCCGGCCCCGCCCCCTGACCCAACCTTCCAACGGCCCCGCCCCTGGCCCGTCCTTCTCCGGCCCCGCCCCCATGGCAGGCCCCGCCCCCTGGCCCGTCCTCCCCCGGCCCCGCCCCCATGGCAGGCCCCGCCCCCATGCCAGGCCCCGCCCCCTGGCCCGTCCTCCCCGGCCCCGTCCCCTTTCCCGTCCTCCCCCGGCCCCGCCCCCTGGCCCGTCCTCCCCCGGCCCCGCCGCCATGCCCGGCCCCGCCCCCTGACCCAACCTTCCAACGGCCCCGCCCCTGGCCCGTCCTTCCCCGGCCCCGCCCCCATGGCAGGCCCCGCCCCCATGCCAGGCCCCGCCCCCTTTCCCGTCCTCCCCCGGCCCCGCCCCCTGGCCCGTCCTCCCCCGGCCCCGCCCCCATGGCAGGCCCCGCCCCCATGCCAGGCCCCGCCCCCTTTCCCGTCCTCCCCCGGCCCCGCCCCCTGGCCCGTCCTCCCCCGGCCCCGCCGCCATGCCAGGCCCCGCCCCCTCACCCACCCTTCCAACGGCCCCGCCCACCAGTGTGACGGTTGCTTTGGGCGGGAGCGGCAGCCATGAGGCGTTCGGCGGCGCGCGGAACCGGGACCGGCACTCCGGTAATAGAGATACCGGGAATAGAGAAACCGGGAATAGAGAGAAAGAGAGCCCGGGAATAGAGAGAGTGAGAGAGAGAGAGCCCGGGAATAGAGAGAGAGAGAGAGAGAGAGCCCGGGAATAGAAAGAGAGAGAGAGAGCCCGGGAATAGAGAGAGAGCCCGGGAATAGAGAGAGAGAGAGAGCCCGGGAATAGAGAGAGAGAGAGAGCCCGGGAATAGAGAGAGAGAGAGAGCCCGGGAATAGAGAGAGAGAGAGCCCGGGAATAGAGAGAGAGAGAGAGAGCCCGGGAATAGAGAGAGAGAGAGAGAGCCTGGGAATAGAGAGAGAGAGAGAGAGAGCCCGGGAATAGAGAGAGAGAGAGAGAGCCCGGGAATAGAGAGAGTGAGAGAGAGCCGGGAATAGAGAGAGAGAGAGAGAGAGCCCGGGAATAGAGAGAGAGAGAGAGAGAGCCCGGGAATAGAGAGAGAGAGAGAGCCGGGAATAGAGAGAGAGAGAGCCCGGGAATAGAGAGAGAGAGAGAGCCCGGGAATAGAGAGAGAGAGAGAGAGCCCGGGAATAGAGAGAGAGAGAGAGAGCCTGGGAATAGAGAGAGAGAGAGAGAGAGCTCGGGAATAGAGAGAGAGAGAGAGAGCCTGGGAATAGAGAGAGAGAGAGAGAGAGCCCGGGAATAGAGAGAGAGAGAGAGAGCCCGGGAATAGAGAGAGTGAGAGAGAGCCCGGGAATAGAGAGAGAGAGAGAGAGAGCCCGGGAATAGAGAGAGAGAGAGAGAGAGCCCGGAATAGAGAGAGAGAGAGAGCCCGGGAATAGTGAGAGAGAGAGCCCGGGAATAGAGAGAGAGAGAGAGCCGGGAATAGAGAGAGAGAGAGAGAGCCCGGGAATAGAGAGAGAGAGAGAGAGCCTGGGAATAGAGAGAGAGAGAGAGAGAGCCCGGGAATAGAGAGAGAGAGAGAGAGCCCGGGAATAGAGAGAGTGAGAGAGAGCCCGGGAATAGAGAGAGAGAGAGAGAGAGCCCGGGAATAGAGAGAGAGAGAGAGAGAGCCCGGGAATAGAGAGAGAGAGAGAGCCGGGAATAGTGAGAGAGAGAGCCCGGGAATAGAGAGAGAGAGAGAGCCCGGGAATAGAGAGAGAGAGAGAGCCCGGGAATAGAGAGAGAGAGAGAGCCCGGGAATAGAGAGAGAGAGAGAGCCGGGAATAGAGAGAGAGAGAGAGCCCGGGAATAGAGAGAGAGAGAGAGAGAGCGGAATAGGAGAGAGAGAGAGAGAGAGCCCGGGAATAGAAAGAGAGAGAGAGAGAGAGCCCGGGAATAGAGAGAGAGCCCGGGAATAGAGAGAGAGCCCGGGAATAGAGAGAGAGAGAGAGAGAGCCCGGGAATAGAGAGAGAGAGAGAGCCCGGGAATAGAGAGAGAGCCCGGGAATAGAGAGAGAGCCCGGGAATAGAGAGAGTGAGAGAGAGCCTGGGAATAGAGAGAGAGAGAGAGAGAGGCCGGGAATAGAGAGAGAGCCCGGGAATAGAGAGAGTGAGTGAGAGCCTGGGAATAGAGAGAGAGAGAGAGAGCCCGGGAATAGAGAGAGAGAGAGAGCCGGGAATAGAGAGAGAGCCCGGGAATAGAGAGAGAGAGAGAGAGCCTGGGAATAGAGAGAGAGAGAGAGAGAGCCCGGGAATAGAGAGAGAGAGAGAGAGAGAGAGCCGGGAATAGAAAGAGAGAGAGAGAGAGAGAGCCCGGGAATAGAGAGAGAGCCCGGGAATAGAGAGAGAGAGAGAGCCGGGAAGAGAGAGAGAGCCCGGGAATAGAGAGAGAGAGAGAGAGAGCCCGGGAATAGAGAGAGAGAGAGAGCCCGGAATAGAGAGAGAGGAGAGAGAGCCCGGGAATAGAGAGAGAGTAGGAGAGAGCCCGGGAATAGAGAGAGAGAGAGAGAGCCCGGGAATAGAGAGAGAGAGAGAGAGCCCGGGAATAGAGAGAGAGAGAGAGAGCCCGGGAATAGAAAGAGAGAGAGAGAGAGCCCGGAATAGAGAGAGAGAGAGAGAGCCCGGGAATAGAGAGAGAGAGAGAGAGCCCGGGAATAGAGAGAGAGAGAGAGAGCCCGGGAATAGAGAGAGAGAGAGAGAGAGAGCCCGGGAATAGAGAGAGAGGAGAGAGAGCCCGGGAATAGTAGAGAGAGAGAGAGCCCGGGGAATAGAGAGAGACAGAGCCCGGGAATAGAGAGAGAGAGAGAGAGCCCGGGAATAGAAGAGAGAGAGAGAGAGCCCGGGAATAGGAAGAGAGAGAGAGAGGAGAGCCCGGGAATAGAAGAGAGTGAGAGAGAGCTGGGAATAGAGGAGAGAGAGAGAGCCGGGAATAGAGAGAGAGAGAAGAGCCGGAATAGAGAGAGAGAGACCCGGGAATAGAGAGAGAGGAGTGAGAGAGAGCCCGGAATGAGAGAGAGAGAGAGAGAGCCCGGGAAATAGAGAGAGAGAGAGAGCCCGGGAATAGAGAGAGAGAGAGAGAGCCCGGGAATAGAGAGAGAGAGAGAGAGCCCGGGAAGTAGAGAGAGAGAGAGAGAGAGAGAGAGCCCGGGAATAGAAAGAGAGAGAGAGAGAGAGAGCCCGGGATAGAGAGAGAGCCCGGGATAGAGAGAGAGAGAGAGAGCCCGGGAAGAGAGAGAGAGGCCCGGGAATAGAGAGAGAGAGAGAGAGAGCCCGGGAATAGAGAGAGAGCCCGGGAATAGAGAGAGAGAGAGCCCGGGAATAGAGAGAGAGAGCCCGGGAATAGAGAGAGAGAGAGCCCGGGAATAGAGAGAGAGAGAGAGAGCCCGGGAATAGAGAGAGAGAGAGAGAGCCCGGGAATAGAGAGAGAGAGAGAGAGCCCGGGAATAGAAAGAGAGAGAGAGAGAGAGCCCGGGATAGAGAGAGAGCCCGGGATGAGAGAGAGAGAGCCCGGGAATAGAGAGAGAGAGAGAGCCCGGGAATAGAGAGAGAGAGAGAGCCCGGGAATAGAGAGAGAGAGAGAGAGAGAGCCCGGGATAGAGAGAGAGAGAGAGAGCCGGGAATAGAAAGAGAGAGAGAGAGAGAGCCCGGGAATAGAGAGAGAGAGAGAGGACCGGGAATAGAGAAGAGAGAGAGAGAGAGAGCCTGGGAATAGAGAGAGATGAGAGAGAGCCCGGGAATAGAGAGAGAGAGAGAGAGCCTGGGAATAGAGAGAGAGTGGAGAGAGCCGGGAATAGAGAGAGAAGAGAGAGAGCCCGGGAATAGAAGAGAGAGTGAGAGAGAGCCCGGGGAATAGAGAGAGAGAGAGAGCCGGGAATAGAAGAGAGAGAGAGAGCCCAGGGAATAGAGAGCGAGAGAGAGAGAGAGCCCGGGATAATAGAGAGAGAGAGAGAGACCCGGGAAGAGAGAGAGAGAGAGAGCCGGGAATAGAGAGAGAGAGAGAGAGCCGGGAATAGAGAGAGAGAGAGAGAGAGCCCGGGAATAGAGAGAGAGAGAGAGAGAGCCCGGGAATATAGAGAGAGAGAGAGCGCCCGGGAATAAGAGAGAGAGAGAGAGAGCCCGGAATAGGAGAGAGGGAGAGAGAGCCCGGAATAGAGAGAGAGAGGAGAGAGCCGGGAATAGAGAGAGAGAGAGAGCCCGGGAATAGAGAGAGAGAGAGAGAGAGAGAGAGCCCGGGAATAGAGAGAGAGAGAAGCCGGGAATAGAGAGAGAGAGAGAGAGCCCGGGAATAGAGAGAGTGAGAGAGAGCCCGGGAATAGAAGAGAGAGAGAGAGAGCCCGGGAATAGAGAGAGAGAGAGAGCCCGGAATAGAGAGAGAGAGAGAGAGCCCGGGAATAGAAAGAGAGAGAGAGAGAGAGCCGGGAATAGAGAGAGGAGAGAGAGCCCGGGAATAGAAAGAGAGAGAGAGAGAGAGCCCGGGAATAGAGAGAGAGCCCGGGAATAGAGAGAGAGAGAGCCGGGAATAGAGATACCGGGAATAGAGAGAGAGAGAGAGAGCCTGGGAATAGAGACAGAGCCCGGGAATAGAGACAGAGCCCGGGAATAGAGAGAGAGAGAGAGAGAGCCCGGGAATAGAGAGAGAGAGAGAGAGCCCGGGAATAGAAAGAGAGAGAGAGAGAGAGAGCCCGGGAATAGAGAGAGAGCCGGGAATAGAGAGAGAGAGAGCCCGGGAATAGAGAGAGAGAGAGAGAGCCCGGGAATAGAGAGAGAGCCCGGGAATAGAGAGAGAGAGAGCCCGGGAATAGAGATACCGGGAATAGAGAGAGAGAGAGAGAGCCTGGGAATAGAGACAGAGCCCGGGAATAGAGAGAGAGAGAGAGAGAGAGCCGGGAATAGAGAGAGAGAGAGAGAGCCCGGGAATAGAGAGAGAGAGAGAGAGAGAGAGCCCGGGAATAGAGAGAGAGAGAGAGAGAGCCCGGGAATAGAGAGAGAGCCGGGAATAGAGAGAGAGAGAGCCCGGGAATAGAGAGAGAGAGAGCGCCCGGGAATAGAGACAGAGCCCGGGAATAGAGAGAGAGAGCGAGCCTGGGAATAGAGACAGAGCTCGGGAATAGAGAGAGAGAGAGCCCGGGAATAGAGAGAGTGAGAGAGAGAGAGCCCGGGAATAGAGACAGAGCGGGAATAGAGGAGAGAGAGAGAGAGAAGAGCCTGGGAATAGAGACAGAGCCCGGGAATAGAGAGAGAGAGAGAGAGAGCCCGGGAATAGAAGAGAGAGAGAGAGAGCCGGGAATAGAGAGAGAGAGAGAGAGAGAGAGCCCGGGAATAGAGAGAGAGCCCGGGAATAGAGAGAGAGAGAGCCCGGGAATAGAGAGAGAGAGAGCGCCCGGGAATAGAGACAGAGCCCGGGAATAGAGAGAGAGAGAGAGCCTGGGAATAGAGACAGAGCCCGGGAATAGAGAGAGAGAGCCCGGGAATAGAGAGAGTGAGAGAGAGAGAGCCCGGGAATAGAGACAGAGCCCGGGAATAGAGAGAGAGAGAGAGAGAGAGAGCCTGGGAATAGAGACAGAGCCCGGGAAGAGAGAGAGAGAGAGAGAGCCCGGGAATAGAGAGAGAGAGAGAGAGAGAGGCCCGGGAATAGAGACAGAGCCCGGGAATAGAGAGAGAGAGAGAGAGAGAGCCTGGGAATAGAGACAGAGCCCGGGAATAGAGAGAGAGAGAGAGAGAGAGAGCCCGGGATAGAGAGAGAGAGAGAGAGAGCCGGGAATAGAGAGAGAGAGAGAGCCCGGGAATAGAGAGAGAGAGAGAGAGAGAGAGCCCGGGAATAGAGAGAGAGCCCGGGAATAGAGAGAGAGAGAGAGAGCCTGGGAATAGAGAGAGAGAGAGAGCCCGGGAATAGAGAGAGAGAGAGAGAGAGCCCGGGAATAGAGAGAGAGAGAGAGAGCCCGGGAATAGAGAGAGAGAGAGCCCGGGAATAGAGAGAGAGAGAGAGCCCGGGAATAGAGAGAGAGAGAGAGCCCGGGAATAGAGAGAGAGAGAGAGAGAGCCGGGGAATAGAGAGAGAGAGAGAGAGCCGGGAATAGAAAGAGAGAGAGAGAGAGAGAGCCCGGGAATAGAGAGAGAGGCCCGGGAATAGAGAGAGAGCCCGGGAATAGAGAGAGTGAGAGAGAGCCTGGGAATAGAGAGAGAGAGAGAGAGAGCCGGGAATAGAGAGAGAGCCCGGGAATAGAGAGAGTGAGTGAGAGCCTGGAATAGAGGAGAGAGAGAGAGAGCCGGGAATAGAGAGAGAGCCCGGGAATAGAGAGAGAGAGAGAGAGCCTGGGAATAGAGAGAGAGAGAGAGAGAGCCCGGGAATAGAGAGAGAGAGAGAGAGAGAGAGAGCCCGGAATAGAAAGAGAGAGAGAGAGAGAGAGCCGGGAATAGAGAGAGAGCCCGGGAATAGAGAGAGAGAGAGAGCCCGGGAAGAGAGAGAGAGCCCGGGAATAGAGAGAGAGAGAGAGAGAGCCCGGGAATAGAGAGAGAGCCCGGGAATAGAGAGAGAGAGAGCCCGGGAATAGAGAGAGAGAGAGCCCGGGAATAGAGAGAGAGAGCCCGGAATAGAGAGAGAGAGCCCGGGAATAGAGAGAGAGAGAGAGAGCCCGGGAATAGAGAGAGAGAGAGCCCGGGAATAGAGAGAGAGAGAGAGAGAGAGCCCGGGAATAGAGAGAGAGAGAGAGCCCGGGAATAGAGAGAGAGAGAGAGAGCCGGGAATAGAGAGAGATGAGAGAGAGAGCCCGGGAATAGAGAGAGAGAGAGAGAGAGAGAGCCCGGGAATAGAGAGAGAGAGAGAGAGCCCGGGAAATAGAGAGAGAGAGAGAGAGAGAGAGCCCGGGAATAGAGAGAGAGAGCCCGGGAATAGAGAGAG